>JACXGK010001159.1:8097-47171 GCA_016801125.1 Novumbra hubbsi | reverse complement strand
AGATGAGACGTCTTTGTTGGCAGCAGAAAAGCCCACGACTGACCCCAGGCCTGCCTCCACATGAACTCCAGGCTCCGGGTGGAGGCAAAGTGCTTCTTGATGGAGTAGTGTACCCTCTGGATAAGCATGCTGGTCAGGTTGGCCCTCTTCAGCAGGTAGGGCATGGTGGCACTATAACCAAAGGGGTCCACCGCCCAGGCAGACCGAGGCATCACACCTGCAGTACGGCACAACAGAGGTATGAGAGGCTCATGGATACATAACACGGTGCACCTTCTAGGTTATCCAGTCCTGCTGGTACAGGAACACACAAAACCGCACATGTTTTACACACTGTGCGCAGCGGGGTCTTTGCAAATATATCCACTTTCTGCTCCAAACCCCACAGAACATCTTGGAGACGGCAGACTGTTGCCTTACCCACGTTCTTCTCTAGCCACTGATGGCCTTCTATGAGCTGGTCGATCATGGCGAAGTAGTGAGCGTTGGCCTCATCCGTCATTACCCATCCTCCGGTCACCATCTCCAGCTGCCCTCCAAGGATGAGCCTGAGAAACGGATCAACATAGGACAGAGAGGTGAGAAAATCTCAACCAGTGTACGGAAAGCTCCATGAAGTATATAGAGCTGGAGTGGATCCAGAAATAAAATGTTTAGGATTTGGCTGGAGTGCTGTGCGAATAATAACATTTAAAATTGGTGATGACCTACTAAATCAAATGTACTTCTAACTCCCTTTTTACACCAGCAGTTGTCACAAAGCTTTTACAAAGCACCCAGCCTGAAACCCCAAGGAGCGAGCAACAACAGGGTCGAAGCAAACATCCCTAACACTTTTTCGTTGGAGCAACTTACTGTAGCCAACCAATATGCCCGGATGCCATCTCCAGAGCTGCACAGGTGATGCTTGAACTAGCAGTCCGAGCTGTAGCGCTCACGTGCTTCATATTATGTGCACAAGATGGGTCGTGAGCTGGAACACCAATTGAGACGCACGGCTTAAAATGTATTTAATTTGAGAACCTAAGAGGATCAACGACTCGAATCTCCCATCAAATTCTGTCAATATGACTCAGTTCCTTTGAGATCTGGAGACTCTTTCTGTGGACTCAGACACTGCGGCTGACCTTGATTCTCCTCTCAGCCCTGAACAGGCTGTGCAGTCTATCCAGGCAATGCACAGTAGTAAAGCTCCAGGGCCCGAAGGGTTTCCTGTTGAGTTCTTAAAGACATTTCACACCAAGTTAGCACCCTTCTCTGGAGCGGGAATCGTTGCCGCAGACTGTAACGCAAGCATCAGTTGCACTTCTTAAGAAAAGGAAAGATCCTACTTCCGGCTCTGTCAATGTTAAGGTGCTGGCTAAAGTGATAGCAAAACATTTGGAGGAGTTCCTGCCTGGAATCATATCAGAGGAACAGACAGGCTTTATTTATAAGCACCACGCCCCCCCCCCACTTTCCAAGACCTGTATGAAAATGGAGTCTTCTGGTTTTTCCACTTTGGTCTCCAAATAATCCCCCCCCTCACTTTTCCGTTATCTGCAAGTCAGGCATAGTATATCCTCCCAGTTATGTCTTACCCGCCAAACTCCCTGGTCGACCCCGGGATAGTATATTGACATTACCTAACTACTACCTTGACAGAAGGGATTAACCTCTCACATCGATTTGGTTATTCTGTCATTGGACACGCACTCCACCAGCAAAGCTTAATCTGCCTGGGAGCGGGAGACGGGCATGGAATTCACCCAGGAGGGGTGGGATGACATGGTAGACCTGCTACGCTCCACTAAATCTCGTGCTCGTCTTGGCCTTATACAGTTTGAAGGTTGCGCATAGAGCTCCTTTTTCCAAGTCGAGGCTAACTGAAATCTACCCAAACGATGAATGTGATAGATGTCTCCCCGTGGTCATATGTTCGCTAAAGTGCCCTTCCCTTAAGAGCCATTGGGAATCAATGTATTTGTCTGAAGTGCTGGACGTTAACCTGCATCCATGCCCCCGGAGAGCTGGTTTTTAGGGGTTCCGAAAGACACGTCCTCTGTGCCCCCAACCCAAGCGGACATTGTTGCATTCGCTTCCCTGCTGGCTCAACTCTGTTTCCCCACTTTGGTTTCCCAAAGGCTCTGTGATGTTTGGTTTGTCTTGAATAAATGCAGTGTTCCCAAAGGGGCTCCAGTTCTGTCCGTGTAAATTGACTCCTGTTATTGATTATTTTCATTTATTGCAGAAGCTCCCTTTTTGATGCTGTAATTTTCTATGTTAGTTCTGAGATGTCAATTTGGGGTTTCCATTGTATTATTATCATTACTATTTTCTTTAATTAATGTGTTGTTGTTTTTTTATCTGGTATTTTTCTCCCGATCCTACTGTCCGTCTTAGTGCCGCCACAACAGTCCCTGTGGAGTCAGTTGAGTCTGGAGAGTCAAGATCACCACAGGCTTCCTCTGAAACCTGTCCGATCGGCCAGTCATTTTTTATCATTACGATAGTTTTCCAGTCTACTGTTGCCACTCTCCTACCTTTTTTGACACGTGTTCCTGGCATCAAATGGAAAGCGGGCATATATTTATCAAGATAAAATAAAGTATCTCAGTTTAACATTTGATATGTTGTTCTGTACTATTTTCTATTGTGTATAAGGTTCAATTTATTTCCACATCATCGCATTCTGTTTTCTTTTGCATTCTAAGCAGCGGCCCAACTTTTTCTGCAAACAGGGTTGTATTTCTAACGTATCTGAAGAAGTCATTTCCCCAAACCTTTCCCTATGTGGGGAAAGAGTAGTAGAGGAACAGTTTGTAGCGGTCTTGAACTGCGTGTAGAGAATTACTTGCGCATTGCCTCCTGCTTGTGCACGTCACTGCTCTCCCACCACTTGGCGAAGAAGGAGATCTCTGACCAGATGAATTTCCTGCGCGAGTCCTCAGTCAACTTGACCAGCATGTTGTTGAAGATGTGCTGGGTCTGGTCTGTGTAGTATTTATCAAAAGTCTTGATCCAACCTGCCGGGACAAGAGACAACACGACGATGAGCCCAAAAATATAAGGAGGAACAGAATCCAAAATCACAGCTGCTTATTGGACCAGTTCAGATGGTAGGCTTAAGCCATCTCTACCTTTTCTAAATAATCGATGCATTAAACGAAAAAAGCGTGTTGTTCAAGAGTAGGTCCATTGGGTGTGTAACTATGTTAACAGTCAGCAGATTTAGTCTAATACACCTAGGGATTATAGGGTGGCAAGAGGGGACCTGGGAGGTCAACGTGGCTGCTGTTCCAGCTCCTCTCCAACTAGGCACTGTGGGTCTATAGGTTTCTGTGCATGGATCATGTTGGTGCTTGTCTTTCCATCCCTTAACTTCGCTTTTCTATTCCCTTTTTATTTTTATCCAAACTCACAAATTGGTCAACGTGATGTAGTCCACATCTTGACATCACTTCAGAATAGTAGAAAAACCACACTGCCCCCAAACAAATGAAGGAAACATGTAATCTTCACACTATACCACCAAGTCAATTAAACTTCAGGGTTATCAATCTGCCCAGTCACTACTGGTAGCAGAACGCTGGAGCAGTGGGCCCTGGGTTCCTCCTGGTGCAGGACAATGCCTGGCCACAGAAATGTAACTTTATTTCAAATAATTTGGGATTACAATTTATCAATGAATATAGTTGGAATTGGTGTCTAAATGTAAAACAAAAAAACACTTTCCAGGCGGTGTACCTTTGCACATGGACCTTAAAACACATGCACATAACCTGATCTACACAGAGGCTAAAGCTTCTCAATCCATAGTGCCATAGAACTATTAAAGCACCACACCTTTAGAAAAAGACTATGCTGTACAGTTGATGATCATTTTAATTGAAGCATGATACATTGGCCTTTGAAATGGCACACGCTAAACGGTCACTGGAGTTTAAGGAAACTGCAGCCTTTTGCTATGAGATGTGATTTCAATGAACCTTTTTCAGGGGTGGATTTCATTTAAATGTTGGGGACATCAGGCTAGTGGTCAGGATTCCTGGGACAGGTAACAAAAGATTCCTTTCCCGAAAAAAGTAAATTAAATCTGGTTTTGTGCAGAAGATTTCATCAGTAAATTGAAAATTTTCAGCAGCAATATATATATATATTTTTTTTTATTAAAGCTTGATAGATATAAAACAGTAATTTCTTTACAAGATGATATCTTTATTTATTAAAGCAAGATACCACAGGTAAACAGTGAATCGGTACATCTCAAGTCATTGCAGAGTGCGTAGAAAACAAATGGCCAATGCACTGGTGCAAACAATCATTATATCATACCGCAAGGAATGCCTCTCCTTCTCTGTAGTGTGACAGTTAATTAAGATGGGGTTTTGGACAAGCCTTTGTATATCCACCAGAAGGTCTTTTGCTTAATCACAGCAACATACTTGCACACCACAAAAATCCAAACAAAATTTTGTCTGTGCGAGTAGAAAATAAATAAACATACAAGCAAGTTAGGGCACTTAACTTTCTTATAAGTAAAATACATTAATTAGATTTCTTTACTCAACACATTGTTTAATGTTTTTTATTTCTATATAGGAGTGCATCCGCAAAGTGCATCCGCAAAGCCAATTTATAGGCGGGGTAGAAAAGAGCAAAGGACCTTTTGGGATTTGGAAAGTATCAAGTCCAACTTGAATAAACATAATAAGAAATAAAGGCTCAGGCCCATGATTACTTTTTTTATTTGTCAAGCCCCGTCTTAAGTTGCAAAATGTTTGACTTTGAGTCATGTGGCTCAATGCCACACCTCTAGTAAGCGAAACAAGAGTAGTCCTGGTGACAGTGTGAGAGGACAGAGAACACTGAAAGAGCCAGTCGTTTTGTGGAACAAACAGAACTTCACCTGCGGTCTTGTACCACCTTAACAACTCTGGCCTTTTAGGAGAACAACCCAGAACAAAGAGACTGTTGTTTGGATTCACTTAGTGCAAGTCCATTAGTCCATTATTGCTCTTTACAAATCGAGTACCAGCTGATAACATTTACTCAGTGACACCTTGTTAACGAGCAGAGTATTAACGAATAAAATGCAATAATTTTATAATAAGTTCATTGAGAAAACTTGCAGGTTTCTGCCATGGTCAACAACTCCATAACAGTCAAGTTTCCATATATAATGAACCTGGTTAATAGTCAAATCTCATGCAAAAAAGATGTATTATAACAATTGCCACAATTTTGGAATTGTAATTTTATTAGATCACTCTATTTGTCAATTCTGTCATCTGCGTAGTGTACTCTTTCAAGTATAAAGTTTGAGGGGTTTTTCTGTAATGAAAAGGGGTTGACATATACAGCTCAGGAAAAAAATTATGCTTTTTAATAATAATAATACATTTTAATAAGAAAATGTAACCCTTCTGTTCTTCAAAATGTTCCTTGTCAACTTTTTTCTAAAGAATAGAAAAATGGCAGTGATTTCCGAATTATTTCCAAAGCTGTATACAGTGCAAACTAGTACGATGGAGTTAAATATAATGGGTCTACAGTATCTTCCCCCGGGATGAGTTTAAGGGAACATTGCTTGCTACTAGCTGACCATATCCAAAAAGACACCTGTTGTCGTTATCCACTTGAACAAGCCTGTCTCACCTGGGTCGTTGTGAGAGTGAGGGACCACAAACACCTGTAGAGGCTCGCTGTCCCATTCCCCGGGCTCATAGGTGATCTCAAAGCCCTGCTTCCAAACGCCCCCGTCCACATTATCAAACTTCAGCAGGGAGTACACGTCCAGCATCTGTACCACAAGAGAGCAAAGTCAGCACACTCACATCTGCTTCTGCTTGAAATAAAAGATAAAGTAAACGAACAAATTCATTTGGGGGATTAAGGTGAGGAGAAGAGGCACATCCAGATCCTCGTCTAACACCGGCCACAGAGTCACCATGGCCATCACAAGAGGCTCCCACCCAGACCAGGCTCACCTGCAGGTCGGTCTGGCCACGGCGGCCCTGGGCGAACTGGCAGTCCTGGGGCTTGACAGACAGAAAAGTGGGCCGTCCATCGAAGGGCAAAACCCAGGAGCCGTTGGCACTGCGGAACGGTAGCTGCCCACTGGGGGACACGGCGCCCGTGTCTGTCAGCTCCAGAACAGAGTCCTTAATGTGGCTGATGATCTGGTGGTTCTCCTCGAGCAGCTGCTCCAGCTGCTCTATGCGGTTCTGTAGAACAGAGATCTGGCTCTAGAACGCAGGAGGAAAAGGACCCCAGGGGAAAAAGGGGAGGAACGTCACAGGGGGTGCTAAAAAGGACTAGCTAGCCTATACTGATGGATACAGAAGCTTTCCTCACTGGTGTTGTGAACAGGCACATCCTTGTTAACTGAAGAGAGTGTGTAACAATGAAGCAAAGGTAACACATCTCGTAATTACATTCAAGACAGCACCACGAACAAATACTCCAAGAACAAGTTAGGCTGACATGACTAAACTCCTGTCCGAAACAATCCCAGTCAGGCCTTATTTTACACCCGGTTGCTGGAGCAGGTCTGAAAAAATAATCAATCACAAAGCATTTCTGCTGCCAAACAGTTCAGGTGTGATGGCTGAGCCTCTCCACAACAAGGTGTGTATATTAAAACACTGACTGCCCCTTAAGTTACAGAACAAATTACATATAAATTAAGATGTATTCAAACATGTATGTATGTATGCATGCATGTAGCATCTCACCAATTAGGCATAAAACTCTGTTACTACAGCTACAAGGAAGTATTCAAAAAACTTGCATCTGAAAGTATTTCCTGTGGCTTGTATCAGCACAATGGGATGTATCGAGACGTGGTGTTCGACTGCAGACCAGGATTCGGAGAGTAAAAAGCCAACTAACAATGAGTGCTCTGCCTATAAATATAGACACATTCTCTTACCCTTGGGAAGTTCCCGCCACCGTTCTGTCGCCGGGCAGGGTCATGTTGGACCCGGTCCAACATCAGGTACAGGGAGAATACAGCCACACAAAATATGGCTCCTCCACATACAGTCACCTGCTTCTTCAGCTTCATCGTTTTTGCCCACAAAAATAAAAAGGATTTGAGGAAAAAAACAAGCTTGACTACTCCAAAAACACAGGAATTAGATCCTTAGTGAGGAGGCCACAATGAAGTGCAATCCTTGTGGAGGGCAAAAAAGTGCCCGAAATCGACTGGCTAGAGCAATGTCAGCAAAAGTTTTCTTCCACCTCTGCCTGTTCATTCACCAGAGCAGTCCTGGGTGAAACGGGTGGCAGAGGGGGATGTATGGGTGTTGAGGGAAACCGGGTACTTAATCAGCAGTAGCTGGCAAGCCGTTTGTCAGCTCGGGCCAACCCACAGCCACCGCCAGGCTCCTTCAAAGTGGCCCTTGTGCTCAACCGTCAAAACCTTGGAGATTGCAGGGGAGAAAAAAAAAAAACACACACACACAAGAACAAGCTCTCAACAGCAGGGGCTCAGACAGGGATCCTACAGTCTCTACAGCATGGTGTTTTTATTTATGCATGTGATCCTTCAGTCCAGTCCAACTTCCAGGGCTGCGTCTAATCCTTCAGCACAGCCAGAGTCCCCTTTCGCTCAGTTGGCCGCCAGGGCAAAGCCATAACAGCAAGCACAGGGCTGTAGCAATACGGGGAAGACACAGGATTGAATGAGACAGGCACTTGGCTACAGGTATAAGCAGCCCTTCAGGTGGCCATTTTCTCCTTGGATGCGACAATTGTCAGACAACAAGAGAAAAGCAACTAAAAAGTATTTTGTCGGCAAATGTCAGAATTACATTCAATTTCAGAAGAGTATTCAACCCAAATCAATGTGGTATGTGGGGACAAAGTATGAAACACAAAAAAGTATTTACAGTAATAGATAACAGGTTATAAGCACGTTTGTAGGAGAGATGTGGATAGGTAGCAAAACAACCAAGATTGAGCCCAGTGGCCTTGATGTAGAAGCACTAGCTAGCTATGAAAAACAGGTGTTCCTCCTACTCTGTGTGTGCACAAATCCTTTATGATCTTAATCCTATCAACTCAGAGGATGTCAGCGACTTAGCCTTGCCACGGGGATTTGGGGTGATAAAACCCAACACTTATACTTGCATAGGCTGCTGGAAACAACTAAATTGGTAACAATTCAAAAAGTCTTTACTGGGCCATCTGTGCATGCTGATGACTCACTCTCTTAAAAATGACTCTCCACAAAATGCTTTTAATATAAATTAGCATTTAGTCTTTAAAAAACAGTGTTTCACACCATTTGCGATCCTCCACTACATGTGGATATCAGTCAAGACTATATTTGTTTATATCCTATACATGAGCTTGTAAGCAAAGGATAAGGACAGTGACTGCCATTCATCAACACAGAGAATGTTGTGTTGGTTTCAGTCAAAAACCAATGTTTCTGACTGAATATAAAAGTTTGTGGATACGGGGTCAGGCACCAGTAAATCCAAACAGAATCAGCAATCAGTGACGTGGAATAAGATCAATAATTAACTACGATTTCCCGGTGTGTGAGCTAACTTTAGAGGAGACTTTTCCGAGATCTAGCAAACTAATCAACTGGCAAATGAAATTAGCTAGATAGTTTAGTCCATAGCGAGTGAATCAGTGCACATAAACTAGCCCGTAGCTACAGTACAATCAATGACATGTTGACATTTCTCTTTAAGTGCTTGTGTCAGTATTGTAATGGTACCATCACTGGATACCATAACAACAGAATGTTAACACCCTAACTAGCAAGTAAAACTAACTTCATGGTGCATTGGGCATTAATACAGTACTGTAAGATGGCTATTTTCTTCGGTAAGCATTAGGATTTACAATCCAGTAGCTACAGAGTTCTGTACGGAACAAAATGTACAACACCGGCTATGTCTGTGACTGAAGATAGCAATCGTTAAGGTAGTCCGCTAGATGCTTAACAACAGATAGCTAGCAGCCTAAGCCTAGATAGCATTAGCATACTCAGTTAGATAAGACGAGTTAACCAAATTAAAAAAAATCAGGAATGTACATTGTCTGAAGAATAACCTACCAGTCAGAGTCAAATCATCCCGAATAGTATTTTTTGGGGACGAGCATTGAGTAAAAGATAAACGTTATGATGCCCATGGACGGTTTGTACCGATCGGTTCTGTCTGTATCGCTGTCAGCCTTGGATTAACCTAACGCGTGACGTTTGCAGCCGTAAAAGAGAACCTGGAAACCCTGGATGTCTGTCACTCGAGAGAGCTAGCTAACATGGCGCTCTGAGAACTGCAAAGCATTTTGGGACGTAACGCTAGCCACAATAGAGCCGAACATACATATAATCTGTCGTGTATCTTTGCTGTTGTAGCAAAGATTATACAGTATGAAGATATACAAAAACTGCATGGCGACGTTAACTATATTGAACAAACCATGCGCAGAAACATTGGGTCAAACAATCACGTCTCAGTGAACTGCGCAAGTGCAGACCGTCAAATCAAAAGTACTCGAACAAAAATGAAAATTAGTTAATTATGACATGTAACTAGGTTGTGCTTATATATATAAAATCATCATCAAAATAAAGGTGGTGCACACCTTTTCCTTTTTAACGGTTTCACCGCCTCCTGCTGTAATGGAGTGTGAGGCTTGTCACTATACCATCTATTTTCAATCATCTATACCTTCATTTGTATTTACATGTAGCAGATGGTTGTGTAAAAGGTGATTTACTGGAACATTTAAAGTTACTATGTGGAAATACATATACTGTCTCTTTTATCAATCACACAATACTATGTTATATTTCTATAAATACCTCTTCCCAGCCAACACAACGTCCTAACCTTTCTTTTCCCATATTAAAGGATATTCCTAATGTGCTCCCACCTTGTGGAAGTTAGTTGAATTACAGCAACGATGCATTAGAGCGAACTCTTCCCCCCATTCGTTTAAGGTTTATTTTTATTTTGGTTGATCGCCGTTCTAAAGCATTACAACGATAGTTTTTATACTTAAAAAAACAACTTTGCGTACTATATTCAGTTCTTGATTTTTCATTTGTTTAGAAAGACACAAGAAAATGACAGACTGATGACAGATGACAGAATATGAATATGACTCTAGACAGCCTTAGCATCGAACTAAATATAAACTAGCTAGCTTGGCAATCTATCTAACGTTATACAAAGTGTCATTTGGAATTAGATGTTTAGGCATAGCCTATTCTACCTTGGTGTAACTAAGTGAGTGAGCAAAGGTTCTTTGTGTAGGTATCCTAGTTTAGTGGCACATGACAGGTAAAACCTCCTAGGTTCACATTTAGCTAACTAGATACGGCGTCTTGGCATTCTAGCTAACGGTATATCAACACGTGGTTTCGGAATTTAATTTTAGCCTATCCTACCAGTGGAATAATCAATCAAACAAGCATGTTTTTATGTATGTCAAAGACTAGTGACACCAGTGGTATGGGTAACAGGTTCATTGCATGCATCTCATTACTTCTGCCACAGTTCAACCCACACCTTTGTAGTAAAGTCTACGACTATGTTCATGTCTCTTTTGTTAATATATCTACAATATAATTAACTCATTTATTAATAGAAATCCTACAGAACTATACCCTGATCCAATTTTGGACAATAGTGTCATTATTTCTATTAACTACTTTATAAGCAGAATACCAACAGAACTGTACCTTAATCCCATTTATTTATAATAATGTCATCATTAAAACCTCTTCAGGTCTGCTTCTTATCACACTGCCGGCTTTACTAAAAAAGTGTGCACTTGGGAAATGCACCCCTCCAAAATCAATGCGCTTGGGATATGCATTCTTCCGTCTAATGACCACAACTTAGCTTGCAGAAACCCAATCTACCAGAAAGAGTCACTAGAGTGCAACAGGGCAAGGAAACCCTGTCCAACATTCCCCCCAACTCTGACTATACTGAGACAAGCTTGACTTCCCTTTGCGAGACCACCCAACATGCTCTGTATGCCACAACTAAAATAATGAAATATCTGTCAATATTCTCATGTTGAACAAGCTTGCTATTTTAGCGCAAACCCTGCTGCCCTCTCTCAGAAAGCTAAAGTTAAAAAAGAACCTCACCTTTCTACAGGACAACATTCCATATTTCATAACCAAGTCAGCCAAGGAAGGACTTGCGAAAAGGAAGATCATAATTTGTCTTGATTTCAGCCTTGATTTCAGCCTTTTCAGCCCATAAATAAAAGCTGCATTTTTGATAAAGACTTTGGTTCAATTTACATCATTTGTAACATGTTCTTGTTTTCCCTCTGTGGAAATTCAACTTTAAGCATAGTCTGCAAAACAACACTGAAGAAGCATAGTAATCATTGACCACAGGTTTTTCCACAAAAGCCACCAGTCTTGCTATCCATACAGTTAAACATCCAACTGATCAATGGGCCCTTGGTACTGTTTGTGACCCTTGAGACATCTTATGGTTCTTTCATGCATTGGGTCTCACACAAATGTCAGTTCTTAGAGGATAGCTCAGGACCTCCAGTCTTTTCATCCCCTCTTCACAGTGAGTCTGTCAAGTTGAGGGTTGGATTTGGCAGAGGACAACAGGAAAGGGTTTCAGAGTATGTTGTTTACCATCTGAAACACAACTTTAAATATTTTGTTCTGCACTCCCAAAAATGTTGTAGTTTGTAATGTAGCTGTAATATGACCTTTTCTCACTTTTCTACTTATTTATAATCCAGTCTAAAATGTGAGGCAGTCAAAAGTTCCAGACTCTACATTTTTAAAACGTCAGTCTAAAAGCCACTCTGTCCTCCTGGAAGTTTACAAATAGTCCAACACATATCAAATATGTAAGGAAAATGTAACCAAATTAAGTGCTGGAGAGGGAGAGAGAAAGCCAGACACATGCCAGCGTTTGGAGGATCTCCGCCTTATATGGTCATGCAGCATGGGTTGAGGGAGGAGCCCCAACCCAATCGTCATCACAGTGCACCCACACCAGGAAGAGCATCAAAAAGTAGGAGCAACCGGTAGCCACTGTCAAGAACGAGTTTCTTTAAGAACGTAATTATTAAATAAAGTAACGTATATACTGTGAGAGGGCTTATCGCCAGATAAGACATGAGTATTAACGGGAGGGAAATGGTAAGAGCTCGCCCATAACAGATAGTTTTTAGTCTATTATCATACTGTGTGTTCCATGTTTCATTTTATGATTTTGATGTATTCCATATTATTCCAAAATGTGGAAAAGAGTCAAACTGAACAAATACCCTCGAATGAGTAGGTGTATCCTAACTTTTAGCTCGAAGTTCGCAAAAGACAAACTTCATCCTCTGGCTTTGGGGGGCTCAAGTAATCAACATATGCCTGCCTTGCATTGTCGTGCTTAAGCGAATGCTTGTGCAGGTTTGGGCAAAAGTAAAAGACGTGCATAAGAATTTCAACCACAGCGACTCAGTATTCACCATATTTCTCCTTTTGATACAGGACCCTGGGGTCCTGAAGGAGGAGGGGAACACTCGGTTCAAGGCAGGGGACATGGAGGGGGCTCTGTGCTGTTACACCAAGGCTCTAAAACTGAGTAATAGCCAGTCAGAGAGCGCTATCCTGCACCGCAACCGCTCTGCCTGCTACTTGAAGTTAGAGGACTACGCTAAGGCTGAAACTGATGCCTCGAAAGGTTGGAAAATGCTGAACAAACCTTACATTGTTGTGTAAATCAAGTAATTATATTTCTAAAGTTCCGTTTACTAAATTGAGCCTCTCCTTTATCTGTCCAGCCCTTGATGCTGACCCTGGTGATTTAAAAGCCAGGTTCCGACGGGCGCAGTCCTTGCAGAAGCTAGGTCGTTTGAACGAGGCTTTCATGGACGCTCAGAGGTGTGCACAGTTGGAGCCCACAAACAAAGCCTTCCAGGAGCTGCTTAGACAGCTGGGAGCACAGATACAGGAAAAGGTGACGTATTAGCCTGATGTTTGGAGGAAGTGCCTACAACATACACAGAAGGTCAAATGCTATAAATAACGATGCATCTTCTTTGTCCCCTATAGTCAGTGCAGCAGTCATCCACAGATGCTCGTGTGCAGCAGATGTTCTCTCTCCTCCTGGACCCCTCGGCACAGCCCGTGGACAGACAGAAGGTAAAACCCAGTTTACGAACACTGACCACAAAAACCCCACTCTGGCTTGTTTTGATGAACTTAAATGGCGATCCCCTTTCTGTCCATGTCAGGCTGCTCAGAACCTGGTGGTTCTGTCCCTTGAGGAGGCAGGCGCCGAGCAGATCTTCCGCAACGATGGGGTGAAGTTGATCCAGAGACTGCTCGACTCCAAGCAGGAAGAGGTGGTCCTGTCTGCTCTCAGGACCCTGGTTGGTTTGTGTACGGGCCACCAGTCCAGAGTAAGTGCTGGACTTGAGTTATATTGCTCTCACTTTTACTGTTTCTCCATATAAAGAAACACTACAGGTTAATTATTCTGCATACTTTCACATCTAACCATTACCTTCACTACTCGTCCTACAGACCATGGCCATTGTAAACGAACTGGGTATGGAGCAGCTTTGTGTGGTGATGGGCTCTGGTGCGTCATCTGTGTCCCTGGCTGCTTGTCATCTGCTGCAAGTGATGTTTGAGGCCCTGACCGGGGGCATGAACAGGGAGATCAGAGGGAAAGAAGAAGCCATGCTACCTGGTGAGATCATGTTTTTCACTCTCGAGTTCTGGCTTCTATATTAAGCAGTTGAACAAAATAGGTGGGACTGACCTCCACGTGTGTGTTTGTGTGTGACATGCAGACCCGTCTCGGGAACTGCGCTCCATGCTGCGCCAACTGGTGGAGATGATGCCAGCTAGCAGTGTGTCAGGGCCGGGCAGAGACAGCGCCATCAATCTGCTGGTCAAACAGGTGCCTCGGAAGTCCCAGAGGAACCCAGACAATTCCCTCACATTGTGGGTCATAGACCAGGGTAAGAGCCTTATCACCATAGGTCATGGACCAGGGTAAGAGCCTTATCACCATAGGTCATGGACCAGGGTAAGAGCCTTATCACTATAGGTCATGGACCAGGGTAAGAGCCTTATCACCATAGGTCATGGACCAGGTTAAGAGACTTACCCCCATAGGACTTGGACCAGGTTAAGAGACTTACCCCCATAGGACATGGACAAATGAGCAAAACAGGCCATGATACACTGGGATCCCTGGTGTAATGTTGTAATGTAACCTTGAGCTGCAGTTTAAAAAACCAAAGTCACGAACCTTGAGCATGAGTATTTGTTGTGGATACTGTCATGTAGATATGTCCCACATAATACTACAGTGGTTCCCAACTCCAGTCTCAATACCCCCAACAGTACTCACATTTCATTGTAGCCTTATCCAGGCACAGCTAATTAAACCTGTCAGCTAATTATCAGGCTTTCGTTGAGTTGAATTGGGTATGATTGTCCAGAGTTACAACACAACCTGAGTGTGTAACCACTGGTATTGTACACTAGAAAAATATAAATTTGACATTTTGTTAAAAACCCACCGACATTCTTAAGATATTTCATCTTAGACATATACAATATTTTATGTTTTTTTACTGGTTTTACTGTTATGCTATTGCGCAGCTCTTGTTTGAACTGTTCTGTACTTTAGACTTTTTATACATTTTGACCGTTGTTTTGTCATGTACAGGTCTTAAGAAGATCCTGGAGGTAGCTGGGACAGTCCCAGAAGTGTCTGAGGGACCTCCTCTTACAGACAACACCCACATGAGCTGCTCTGTGCTGCTCAGCAAACTGTACGATGATCTGAAGAGTGATGCAGAGAGAGAGAACTTCAACAAACTCTGTGAGGAATATGTCCAGTGAGTCTTATTGTCATGGCTTTATTTCCTAGCCTGTAGAGGCCCCCCACCAGGTATCACAAAAATGTGTTGTGAACATCTGGACTAATTCATTTTCAAACTATTGACGCCATTGTCGTTGTTTTCTGTTTAGGCTGCACTTTGGCCGCCCCGGCATGGAAAGTAAACTACGTGCCATTCAGACGGTGGCCGTGCTTCTGCAAGGACCCAGTGACGTGGGCAACAGGACACTGGAGATGTCAGGCATGATGGACGCCGTCATCTCTCTGTGTGCCTCAGAGGACGTGTGTCACCAGCAGGTGGCGGTGGAGGCTCTTATCCACGCTGCCGGGAAGGCCAAGAGGGCCTCATTCATCACTGCCAACGGTGTGGCACTTCTGAAAGACCTCTACAAGAAAAGCGAGAACGACAGAATACGTGTTCGAGCACTAGTGGTAAGAGTTCTGTCTCACACAGCCAAAAGCCCAGAGCCGGTGACGACTAAATGTTTTCTAAATGGAATAAACCTGTGCCGCAGGGTTTGTGTAAACTCGGCTCGGCTGGAGGGACAGACTTCAGCATGAAGCAGTTTGCTGAGGGATCCACACTAAAACTTGCCAAGCAGTGCCGGAAGTATGGGATCTGTTTTATTCTTTTTTTATGCGTATAAACTGGGGTGTATCCATTTAGTTGCTGAAATAATTCAGCATTTAACATAATTTACGTACATCGATCGCCATTTTTGTGAATTTTCTTCTGTCTGGTTCCTAGTGAACACGCAACGGTAAAACTTTAAACGTAGCTGGTGGTAACAATAATGTGACGTATCCCTTTCTCTTCCAGGTGGCTGTGTAACGAGTCTCTTCCACCAACATCTCGGCGCTGGGCTATCGAGGGCCTGGCTTACCTCACCTTTGATGCTGACGTAAAGGAGGACCTCGTTGAGGACAGAAATGCCCTGCAGGCCATGTTTCAGCTAGCTAAAGTAAGCCTAACTATTCCTCCCATGTTTCAGCTAGCTAAAGTAAGCCTAACTATTCCTCCCATTGACACCCACATCATGTCATAGATTTGGAATGTCATTACTTCATGAGACTTGTCGTGTTTCTCACTCACCGCCATCTCGTTTTCTTCCCCTGGCATTCTTTACTAGGGTCGCAGAGATGAAACAAGGTTATATTTGAAATACTGGTAATAACTAGTAAGTGCATGTGGTGATGGCTGTGTATTGCTTGTCCTTGCAGTCAGAGGATAAGACCGTACTGTTTGCAGTGGGCTCGACTCTGGTTAACTGCACTAACAGCTACGATGTGGACAAGCCTGACCCTCAAATGGTGGAACTGGCCAAGTATGCCAAACAGCACGTACCAGAGGAGCACCCAAAGGTGTGTGTGTGTAGTAACACGTGGAAAACCAGGAAAATTATTGTTACGGTTTTGCTGGTCCTTCCTTTGTGATAAAAACAAATATATATATTGGTTGTTTTTCATGTGGGTGATTTGAGACTAGGGAGAAACAAAATAACCTTTGTTTCCGGTGGGGTGAAGTGTTATACTGTGTTTCTGCTGGGATCGTTCTCACTAGACCACATGCTTAACACTTGGCTTTGTGTTTGGTTGATATAGAGAGTTTGGAGTTTAGATTTGGTCTGGTTTAGGGATAATGATATTTCTAATGGGAAGTGTGTGTGCTATTTCTGGCTAAGCAACTGAGTTAAGGAAGAGAATTTTAGTTGTTTTTGGCATTTCCGGTTAGATTTAGTTTATTTTCAGTTGCATGAAGGTTATTGATGTCAGGGTCAGGGAAGATGGTGTCTACCCTGTAAGGATACTAAAACAAACATTGGTTTCTGTTTCAGGATGCTCCTATGTTTGTGGAGAAAAGGTTGATGAAGCTGCTGGAGGCCGGGGTGGTTTCAGCTCTGGTGTGCATGGTCAAACAGGAGAGTCCAGCCCTCACAGAGACGTGCAGGGAGTGCATTGCCAGGTCTGTCTTCTTTCCTGCTTAATGCTTTGAAGAAACACAACGCCCCTACTCTTTCATCTCTGCTTGTATCTGAACAGTGTCCCTAACTGTGTCCATCGCCTGTCCTTGCAGGGTGTTCCTGGCTCTGGTGGAGAGACAGGAGGACAGGGGGAAGGTGGTGGCACAGGGTGGAGGAAAGGTTGTCTAAACACACTTTTTGTCGACATCTGGATAAAGGAGTTATAAATAATACATTTTGGTGGATCTATAAACATGCATTTGTTGACTCTAGGCCCTGCTTCCTCTGGTGTCAGAGAGCACTGACAAAGGGAAGACCAAAGCAGCACAGGCTCTGGCCAAGATCACCATTACATCCAACCCAGAGATGGCCTTCCCTGGGGAGAGGGTGAGATGGCTGCTATATCCTCCAGCACAAAAACAAAATGTTTAGTTGCATGGCTTTCAAACCCTTTTTCCTAGGTTAAAGATTCGATTGGTCCATTTCAACGGCGCCTTCCCAGATCTCCACGCGGTTTCCCTGGCGGTGCTTTGATGCAGTCTCTCCCCTGTACGTGCAGATCTACGAGGTGATACGGCCCCTGGTCAGCCTGCTCACCCTGGACTGCTCCCTGCTGCAGAACTTCGAGGCTCTCATGGCTCTCACCAACCTGGCCGGCATCAGCGAGAGGCTCCGGCAGAAGATCATCACGGAGAAGGCGGTGCCCAAGGTGGAGGGCTACATGTTTGAGGAGCACAGCCTGGTGCGGGCTGCCGCCACCGAGTGTATGTGTAACCTCGTCCTGAGCACCAAGGTGCAGAAGCTCTATGTGGCCACGGGGAATGACCGCCTGAAGCTGCTGGTGCTCTACAGCGGAGAGGAGGACGAGAGGCTGAGGAAGGCTGCAGCTGGAACCCTGGCCATGCTGACGGCAGAGCAGCCCGAACTGTGTGCCCGCGTCCCTGGAACGGTGAAGCATCTATCCCTGACACCCACACACACACCCACACCCACACACACACATCAGACTTCAGTGAGCAGATGTTGTCTACAGTGCCAGACAGCATGCCCTCAATATTTCTTTCAGACGTTTCACTTCCCTTCCTTTTCTCTGGTTCTAGACCAGCCACTGGATGGAGATCATTCAGGCCCTGTTGCTTAGCGACAGCGTGGACCTGCGTCACCGTGGCGTTGTGGTCACGCTGAACATGATGCAGGCGGACGAGAGCCTGGCCGGGACGCTGATGGAGAGCGAGGTGTTGGAGATCCTCTCCGTCCTGGCTAAAGCTACGGAGCAGAGCCCCGTCTCCAGAACAGCCCAGCACTGCCTGGATAAGGCCATGAAGTATGGCATCATCAAGAAGCCCGATGGGGAAGGAAAGGAACCCTGAAGGGTGGGTGGTTGGGGAGTGTTGGCGATGTACTCTTGTCAGTTTCAGAGCTAGTAGGCTTTAGGAACGTTGTTAAGTGATGTGGAGCAATTCAAGAGCTGGTGTTTGTGTCCATAACGGGTCTTCCAGACCTGTGGGGTGTACTACATGCCAGCTTGGAGGAGTTCGTAGACAACTTTTGGCAACTCTTCAAACTTCTTAAATTGTCACACAAATGTGACTTACCTCATTGCAAGTTTAATTTTTATGGCACTGTTCCCTAGTCTCGAACTATCCTTCTCTAGGGTAGTTCACTGTGAAGTTAACCAACCCTGAATTAAAGAATAGATGGGTTGAAGACCAATTAAACATTATCCCTTTAACTTGAGATAGATGACTTATCAAATATTTAAGGCATTTGAAAACACCTATCGAATTACAAATTTAGTAATTTCAAGATACATTTAAAAAATAATGCACCAAACAAAGTTTTATGATTATACACTTACCTGCAGTATTTACTGTACATTGATAAGACTACATTACCTATATGTAGAAAAAAAGACAACAAGGGATGTAGAGCTAAATGAGGCTTCTGTAGTTCATTTTAACAAAGGTCTCTGACATGTGGGTAATGGTTTGAATCCAGTTTGCTACTGGCTATGGGGCGTTTTCTTAATGTATACCAACTGAGGTGAATCTGGGTTGCGTTCTTGTGTAACGCTGCAAACTAGATTGTAAAACACTTGCATATAAGCATTACCCCCCAAGACAAATAAATAAATGCAGAAACTGTCTTGCACTAAATTATATTTTGGGGCACAATTCATAGATGGATGTATCACTCAATTTAGTCAAATATAGTATTTAATCATTCATTTATTAATCATTCCGTTATATTTTTGCGTTTGTACACCTTTTGTATCGTTTTGATTATAGTTTTTTTTGTCTTTGTACTTCCACTACATTTCCGTTACGTTTATATTTTTGTTTGTAAATCATCCCCATGAAGATAGTTTGGCAGACAAATAAATAATGTTTTGTGTGAATAGGTCTTGCTTATTATATATAATATATTTAATCGTATCTAAAAAATCGAATTAGTAAATAAGTAAATGAATCTCATACCACGATGCTGCCCATGCGCATCAAAATGTGTTGCCAGATCATGAACTTTTCCCAATAATTTAGCCATTTATAATGACTGTGTGCAGGCCAAAAGCGGTTTGTGCGATTCATGACTATAGTAAAAACATAGCGGCGGGTGGTTGTTGAGTAGAATTAATGTGGAGAATACGGATTTTAGTCTGTAATTCACCAGTATACTATCAATCAAATCTGGCAACTCTGGCTCCTTTAAGAATTCAAAGTTGTGGGACAACTGCGCAGCATGCGTGCAATGCAGGTATTGCTAAAAACATAACCCTTACAGTTCGCTAGATTTTACCGATTATATTGATGTATGGTTAAATGCACTTTTGTCAATGAATTGGTTTGGGTTTGGCTTCAACGGCTTTGGGCAAATACGAGGGAATAATGAGTCGGCCGGTGGAGAAAGTAACCGAGATATCAAATTGACAAAACCAATAACTGTAAATGTTTGTCGGAATTTAGAATCTACCCAAACCTGTCAACAAAGTAGTAAGGTAACGCAAATCAGGGCGAGTTGGAGTCGATTAGTAGCTCTAAATTCAAGAAGTGAGTATCTAACTCTTTTCTATGATATGGATTCACATGTCTGTGCCGTAGACCTACAGAAAGATGAGTGAGATTAGTGTTATAGTTAGTTTACATTTTTTAAACAGGAAGAATTGAAAAAAAAATCAATGTGTGACGATTTTTCCAGGTCGCAGTTCTGCTTGCAGTCATCGACCGCGAATTGACAGCATTGTCTGTTTGGGTTTCAGGCCATGGAAGGCTGTGCCTTGCGGGTTTTGGAGTGGGTACCGCCACTGAGGGATGTGGCGTAGAGGAGAGCCGAGGGTACCAGGACGCAGCCATCAGCGAGGGACATATGGCCCTGTCTTTCACAGACAGAGTAGAGATCTGGAGCTTGCGAGAAAATAAACCAGAGTGGAGTAGGGAGGTGAAGACATCTGACAATACTGGTATTGATCATTCATTTCGTTTCGAGATGTAGTCCTACAGTTCGACAATAGTATAGCCTAGTTGTTGTTACAGCATATTGTAAGCAAGCCTAAATATGTTAATGTCGAGGTTGTTACCAATTGTAGCAAGACAATATTTTAACCAACGTAAAATTGGAGAGCCTATATCAGTTTGTGCAATTTAATTGAAGATGTCTCTTAGGTCAATGTCCGTTTGAAGGGGGACTTTTTAAAGTATGAATACTAAAGTATCAAATTTAGATAGTGTTGTCACTACTGTATTCCTGTGTTTTTTTAGGGCCCTCACTTGCTTTCCCATTAGTTCCAGGAGGGTACATAGCTTCCAGTTCTCCGTTTTATCGTCCACTCTCCCCACAACTATTAGCCGTTAGCCTGGCACTGGGCACACAGCATGCTGTCCTTCTCAGTGCATCTGGAGATGTCTACACCTGGGGCTCCGGCAGGTAAATACAGATGTCATACAGATGTAAGACCTTCCATACACTGTACCTGATGACATTGGGAACGTTGGTGTTATGTTGGCAGCCATGGGCAGCTGGGACATGGGAACCTGAGCCCAGAGGAGCAGCCCAGGCCTCTGGAGGCACTAATGGGCTTGCAAATGAGCAGTGTGGCGGCCGGGGGGTGGCACTCCGTATGCATAAGTGGTATGTACGGAAATGAAATGTAGAGTGGCTGCAATATCAACGTGAACGTGTCTTCTGGTGACCACTGGTCTGGTCCACAGCTGGAGGAGACCTGTATGTGTGGGGTTGGAATGAGAGCGGCCAGGTGGGACTACCATCACGATCCCTGAGAGGAGGGCAGCTGAAGATGCAGGGTGCAGGTCATGCACGTCTTAGATCTGTCTTGGCGGGGCAACCGGCGCAGCATGTTTTATACTCGGTGGACATAACTTACACAGACCTCAAATTGGCTGTGGTGAATGCCGGCACAATGCTGAAAAGCGGCTAAATCGGGGGGGGTATTCAAATGGGTACCGCTAAGCTAGTCCCACTACATGTTTTTATTGCAACCCTCTATGCAGGGACTTCTTTAAAGTGCAAGTTTGCCAATATTATTTGCCACGACTGCATACAACATAAATTGATGTTGTTTATCTGGTGTATGCCTTAGGTAGTGCCAGCACATGTACAGACCAAGAAAACAGCGACGACGAGGTGTTCATATCAATCCAGGCCTTTCCGGCCCTGGTTGATGTCACAGAGTCATGTGAGGTCAGCAAGGTCAGCTGTGGGTCACGCCACACTGCGGCAGTCACAAGTGAGACTCGTTTACATAAGTTGCCTTACATTTCTAATTTAGGAGCAAAAAAATGCCAGTTCCTTTATCTCTTTTTTTAAATTATTTTCAGGTAGAGGGGATCTCTACACTTGGGGCTGGGGTAAGAGCTAAAACTACTTCCTAATTCTTTTTTACTTCTACTGTAGTTGGCTTTGTACAGCATAAACGGATGTTGTGAATACCTAAGTGGAATACATATACATGAATGGATAGATGTAGTTTCCTTGGATGCGTCACTGTTTCAGGTGAATACGGCCAGCTGGGACATGGGAACGTTAGCAGTGCAGATGAGCCAAAACAAGTGAGGTTTTTCAAGGACCAGGGGCTACGTGTGCTGGATGTAGTGTGTGGGCCATGGAACACCTTTGTTTCTGCTGTGGAAGAGGCCCCTCCTCGTCCTGGCAACGTGTCCTCTGCACGGACTACATAGAAAATCTGGATTCATGGGTTGAGCATAGATGCATTTAGATTGACCAATAAAAACAATTATAAACTCTGTGAATGAGATTTAATATATATATATATGTTCATTTCAAAGACCTGTTATTGCACATACAATGTAAAAATAGATTTTCATACAATCCAAAGTATTAGAGAAAAGGGTAAAGGCAAAATCTCCTAGTTATTTTTGTTGCGATAGGGGAAAACTAGGAAAGGTGTTCTGAAGATTGCTAGGACAGAATCCCAATCATCCATATCCTTGTATCCTTCAGTGATGGACTTCACAGCACAATCTTAAAAGAACTGAAGAACAATGCAGAGCATTAGAGGGGAGACTCGTGGTTACAATATCGAGATATTGTAGAGTATTCAAATCGTTACTCACCTGACGAAATCTGGGGACCTTGAGATGACATGTTGAAACTCTGACAGGTTCACAGTCCCGTCTTTGTCTATATCTGACTCTTCCAGAATCTGTAATATAGTAAAGTGAGTAATTGTAACTTGACTATACCTGGAAACCTGAAAGGGAGATTCACGTACATCACAATCCAATATACACCTATGCTCTACCACTTTCCCTCTAAGAAAGTCATTGAAAAAATAGTATTTTTGAAATATTGCCGGATTGTATTTTTCCTTCCAGATATAAGTATTTATGAACATTTGAATACCAATAAGATTTGGAAAACAAGTCAAATTGAGTCAAGATGTCAATCAAACCAAATACCCATTTTCATTGCCTCATAACTGTTTTCCGGGATCATCTGCGTGAGTGCTCTTTTTCCCCAATAGGCTACTTTAATAAAACTGGCTTTATGATTTTATCCATACTTGTGATAGCTAATACTCTCTCTCAAACTGAGCCATACTTAGATATTCAGCTGAGATGACGCACCATACAGGGATTGCGGGTTTGATTCCCATGGTTTATTCACAAGGTCGGTTTGAATATGTATGCACTCACTACTACCACAGCAAGCCTATCAAATGTATGGTATCACAACGCTTCCTTAAGGTAGGTATTGGCCATAATCTATTAACTTACATTGTTTATGAGCTGCCTCATCTCTTCAGGGGTAAGCCTTGTATCATCAGTCTCGCCAGTCAGACAGTTCACTAGCTTCTCCAGGTCTCCACTATCCAGAGTGCCATCGTCATCAAAGTCTGGATAGACAAAACAATTTTTAGGTTTTCACCAGCCCTCCACCCACTGCCAGAAAACCATGAAAACTGTAGATGCATATACAGGTATTAAGACCATCCCCAGAACTCCCACCAATTGTATTACCAAAAATGCGGAATGCATAGTGGGACTTGATTTCCAGTGTAGCTGAATCACTAAAAGCACTCAAGAGATCAAGGAAGTCCTCAAAGGTGAGACTTCCATCTTTTGTATCAGACGTTGAGAATACGTGGCAGATTCGCTTCTTGAACGGGTTGGACTAAAGAATGGGGTAACAACAAACATTCAGGAACAAAAATTAATCAATAATTTGTTAAACAGCAATGTTTCTGAAAAACATACAATGGCCTTGGAAAGTATTCAGACCCCATCAATTTCTCCACATTGTTTGCCATAGACTTAATTCATAAAAACTCACTTTTTTACATCAATCTACACACAATGTCACATAATGAAAGGCGCTATAACGCTTTAAGAACTGTGAGACAATTCTTATTATTTTTAAGTATTTACAATTTATTGAGTACTCATGAAAAGTATTTACATTCACTTATGGAGTAATTTGTACAAGTGGCTTCTGTAGCAATCCCAGCTTCTCAGTCCCTGCGGCTGAGAAGGATCCCCATAGCATGACACCCCCACCACCATGCACTTATGGAGGGTAGCAGGGATGGTTGGTCCTGACAGGTTCTCCATTTCCGCAGAGAAACTTTAAAGCTCTTTCAGGTTGGACATTGTGTTCAACCACTTCCCCACTCTTACCAGTTGATAACCAGCAGCTAGAGGACTGGCCACACAAAATCATGCCCACTTGAGACCTCCCACTCGTCAACTCCCTCTCATCAACTCTGTGCTGAGCCGTGGTTGTGTCCCAGAGAAACTCAAGATGGCCAGAGTACCTCCCCTTTTAAAGTTGCCAACACTTTATTGCTTTCCTTGATACACTTTAGAATCTCACTACTGGTCTCTTGGCTCTGTAACTTCCTCAAACGGTCATTTCCTATCACTGCTGTGCAGATGAAACTCCGATTTTCTGAGCAGTTTCCGATCCATGCAGTCCAAACTCTTCTCTGTCCTGGTGCTAACCCTAACCTTAAAAAAAGATCTAAAAAACTACTTAAAAGTACTTACATTTGTTCCACTGCCACCACCTCTGTCTTTTGTCAACGTTTCTTTTTTTTTATTCCTTTCAGCACAGACCTTCGCCAATAACTAATTATTTGATTGAATGCGTGTGTAAATGCATGTGTACTATAGATTAATGGCAAACAAAAATAAGAAGAAAAGTAGACCTATGTTGTGAAGAGATGGAAAATACCTGAATAATATCCAAAGGAACTGGAAATATCTAGTACTAACATTAGTAATGTATCTTGTTACCTTGAGTTCTGGCAGAGAATAGATTTTCACCATGGGTACTCTGGGATTGGGCAGGGTTCTTTCCTCTTTGGAGAGGAGTTCACTGAATCTCTTATGTGCCCTAAGGAATACATGCACCACACAACTTTACCTCTGCCTGGATGCATGTTGATGTTCAGCAAAGTTACATATATACAAATATAGTGCTACAGAGTTGCGTGTTTGTAAATGTAACTAAAATAACCAACCATTCCAACAAACTAGTTTAAAGTAAATAAACCACCTTGTCATACTTCCTTTGGTCCTTGACTTAAGAAATAATCAAAAATAATTAATTAAAATAGATTTCAATAAAACTGAAACATATTTAAATATACTGGTTGAATATATTTCTAAAATACATAAAAAAATTAAATACATTTAAATATTTTAGGGAAATGTGTATAATTCACCTTATAACCTTCTCTTTACAGATTGTCATGTACAAATGTACTCATTTCCCATATATTTAAATACACAGTTCAAAAAATTAAGGGAACCCGTAATTAACACAGCATAACGCCAACTCAGTTAAACTTCAGGGATCTCAAGCCCTCCAGTTAAGAAGCATAAGCAATTGTGAATCAATGTCACCCATTTTGGTGCAAAGTGCCAACAGGTGCACGGGAGAAACAACAGCAAGACAACCATTAACTTCTTATCCTTGTCACTACTGGTAGCATGAGGCGGTACCTGCAGCCCATTCAAGGTTGCACAGACAGTTTTTCTTCATATAGACCTGATGTGTAATTTAAGGGTCCCCTCACTTTTTTAGATAACTTTTTGAGCGTGTGAAAATATATGAATGTGGCCAACAATATTTCCACACATTTATTTATATATATGTACATATCAGTGTTTGTTTTGATATCTGTCATTCTGTAAATATGATATTCCAAAACATTACTTTTGATTTTGGTGATTAGTTCAGTTCAAATAAAGTTTGGATCTGCTAGGATGTAAACGAAGCAGTTAATATAATATCAAAGAGAAAATAAAAAACAGTAGCATTTAGTCGAATAAACCTCGTTACTTACAACAAAATTTCTTGCTTTGTGAGAAAAGTAAGCTCCTGGAGGGGAAGTGTTGATACATTTACATTACTTTCAAGTACACCAAACAAAGTCCAAATTTATAACACAATTCTAACTTCACTTTGTTGCGTCACACTTGCAATGTTGTTTAAACCGTCGTCAAAGAAAGCGGTCAACTTCCTATTTAATATAGGCAATAATTCAAGCTACACAGCGACTCTATATGTATAGTTGGCTGGATATTAAAAACGTAATTCCGTATTTAACGTTAGCCATTTGCTAACCTAACAACGTAAACAGTAACGCTAACGATTTCACAATCGCTATCTGCGCACTACTACTGTATGGCCAATTATTATAATAGATTTCTTGCACCTGATATTCTGAGATCAGATCCTTCCCTAATTGACTTGCTGTTGTTCCCATATTGTTGTTGTTTTCCTTTCTTATTTCGTTTGTTTTTACAGGTAACTTGAGAGAGAAAAAACTTAATGCATCGACAACTTTCTAAAGTATCTTAGCCAGTGAACTAGGCACTTCCCTTTCCTGAATTTACGTCATTTGTATTGAGTGCGCCACCCCACCAGAAGGGGAGCCAATGTGGAACACATTGCAGTTTGCTAGGAAGGTAGTCAATTTTAAATGCCTTGCTATAGATAACTTAATCGCAAACTATCTGAATAAAAATTGTCTTAGATTAATAGTTAAAGATGTTGATGTTCATATGTAATTCATGAATAACAATGCTACGCACTTGGCGTGCTCATCCAGTTGATTTTATTTTTGAAGCGTGGCGCATTACGACGCCGGTCCTGAGTAGTTAGCATAGCTATCTGTGCTACAGTTGTCTTTTCTACAATGGAGAACGACAAGTCGTTAACACTTTTTACCTACAGTAGCCGGGATTTTGTTCAGGATGTGCGCTGGGTTGGATTCAAAGATAAAACGTCCTCTACCTCTATGTTTGACATAATACTAAAAACCGGCTGGACCGACCGGATGGACAGAGGGTTTCTACGTTATCACCTCAGCGACTTGGAGACAAGAATCCTACCTGGGCAGTATCGGTATGTCGCCCAACTGAATATTCAAAGAGGAATAGAGAGAAGAAAACCTCAGGAAATATTAAGCATAAAACAAAACTTTGACTGCAAGCAGTTCAACTTCAACAAAATCAAACCAGAGGAAGTCATTGTTGAGATGTGTAAGCAAATGCCTACCTCGCAGCGCAAGGATCGAGATCCTTGTAACGAATGTGGACACTCAGGTGATGAGCTCAGTAGAATTATGGTCGTGGTCAATGTTAGCCCTTTGGAATTTGGCCACTGTTTATTCATTCCAGAGCCCACCCAATGTTTACCACAGGTCCTGACTCCCGCTGCCATCAAGATTGGAATTGAAGCAGTGCTCCTGAGTTCTGACCCAGGCTTTCGAGTGGGATTTAACAGTTTAGGTGCATTTGCATCTGTCAATCATCTCCACCTCCATGGATACTACCTGAACCAGGAGCTACGCTTAGAAACTGCTTCAACCATACCCTTAGTTCCTGAAAAAGGATTTTACCGTCTGGTAGATTTTCCCGCTGGTTTAATGTTCTATACTGAAACTGAGGACCTTGAAATGGTTGTAAGTGCAATTAGTCTGGTCACAGACTCATTGGTGGATGAGAATAAGGCACACAATCTGTTTTTCACCCGAGGCTGTCCACCTGGGGAATCTGATGCATGTGCCAGGAGGGGTGTGCGCATTGTAGTGTGGCCTAGAATGTCCTGTTTTGGTGCCAAAGATGAGTCTGCCTTAAACGTGGCTCTGTGTGAGCTGGCTGGACATTTACCATTCAAGAATAGACATGACTTTGAACATAGCACTGAAAAAGATGTGATGGCCATCATTCAGAGGTATCTACTGCCTATGAAAGAGTTTCTTCAATTGGAACAGGAACTAACTGCGCATTTACAGAAGTAGTTCAAGTCCCGATTTACGTAGAAGAGAAAATTCTGCCACTCTTGTATATTTGTCTTATCTTATTTGGACAGTGGGCAGTTCACTTTGCTAAGTCACAAATTGTTATGCTAAACAAGCGTAACCCTGGGTAGCTTCATGGGTATATATAATGTTGAGGAACATTATTGTCTGGTTACATGTGCCTTTTCTATTAAATAAATGTCTGAATACAACTTTAATTTTTTAGAACTGCATTAAATTTGTGCTTAGTTGGACAGTGGGAGGTAATGTTCATAACCATTTGATGTTTTTCATGTAGATGTCTGTAATGTGTACAAAGCCCTTTGGCTTACAACACTGTTTCTGGAGGTAATGTTATTTATAACCATTTAGATGTCTGTAATGTGTACAAAGCCCTTTGGGTTCTACAATTTTTCTGTCCGAAGGGTAAGTTTATAACCATTTAGATGTCTGTAATGTGTACCTTTTTGGCCTTCTTGTCATCCCAGGACCCTCAAGATTAAAACTTAATTTAAGACTACACAATACTGTCCAAATTGTGTACATGCATTGTGCTTATTTTATACAATGGGCAATATAAATATTAGCTCAATAAGTCTCAATGTTGAAGAAGTCTTCACTCAGTCAGAGAGAATGTCTTTCAAACAGGATAATTTATTATCACGCAACTGCTGGGAGCTTATGCATGAGTGGTAGAACTACTAAAACAGCATTATATTGTATAGCACACAGATTAAGATCATTACACTGGCAGAAATAAGATGTCCTCCCAATGACTTTACAAATGTTTCAAAGAAATCTTTGTTCAACTTCCAGACTTAGTCGGGCAGTCTGCCTGGTGTGAACTCTGCTCAATGAAAGGAAACCTTTATTGACCAAGCATTCCTCCCCTCCTCCATGTAATATAATGACTTGTAAGTAGAGATAGCAGTTGCCTTTTTTTAGATTAACATAACATATTTACTTTTCTCATACTTTTCTCCCAAAAGGTTTCTTAGAGCCTGGCTCATTCAAAAGCTCCCAAAGATGAGTTAAGGCACTGCCAGACTAATACTTGTGTGATGCATAGCATTTTCTCTTAGAGACTTGGCTGACAGCAAAGATGTAACCAAAAAACACCCATCCTTTTTCATAGATTGGGTTAGGGTTAAGTTGCAGGTAGACAAAAAAAGTCTAAAACTAAACCATGCACGCTGCACTTAGAAGCCATTTGATATGCAGGTATAATAAAAGAAATAATTGAATGTTTAACTGCTAAAGAGCAGTAGCCTATATTTGAATGTTGATTTTATGGATTAAAAAAAGCATGATCATAGATTAACAAAATATTGAATTACAACTTGTATTTCCAGAGAAGTTTAGGCTTATTGGCTTCCAATCTGTTTAAATTGACCGTGAATCAAACAGAATGTTTGGCACTCACAATCGCATGTTGTTTTTTAAAATATAAAAGTTATAGTAAAGGACAATCTTTCTCTCCACTCCACAACAGAAACTGAATTTTATTTTAGAAGTGGTTTAGGGCAGAGTTTTCCAGGTGGGGTTGTAACAATGGATAAATCACTGCCTCAGTTAGCTACGTCATTGCGAGACTGCAGATGACTACAATTTGCCAGTACTCTGAGTTTGGGGGAATTAGTAATCAAACATAGTTGCCTTGCCTCTTTGCATTATAGCACTGGCTTAGATGCCTGTGAGCTCAAGGTAGAAGGCCAGAGAATAGATTTGTTTCATTGCGTGAGGATTTTGGTCTAGGCTTGATTGAGTGAGCAACATGACTAGAACCAAAACGGCATTGGGTGTATTTCGGAAGACATCTTTTTTTACCAGCTGTCCTGAGTACACTAAGAGTTGCTGAGATGAAGTGGAACCTAATGACAAATGGTAGATCAAAGAAATAAGGAGATAAATGTGGTAAACCTTTTTAAAATGGAAATATCCATATAGATTGCATGCAACCGTTTGAAAAATCCCAATGATCTGTTGCACATGCAAATACTAGCAGTTCCACGTGCACCAACGTTTAGTGAAATGTATTGCTGATAAATTAGGCCAAAGATGTGTTTAATTCAAATGCACAGTCAATTACCAAACTCCACACAAACACATTACCACAACCTAACTTGGTTTCAATTCATCTCTCACATGGTGACTCCAGCATTGTGGACTACAACGATCTAGGTGAGCAACATACTGTTCATACCCAAAATTAAAGCAGCTGCTCCCACTACATTTTGTATTGTAATTATTCCACTTGTACAGTGTGACTCTTCTGATCACATGTGATTGGGTAAAGAAGTTTTACTAAATGAATGGCACCCTATGACTCCTCATGTGAAATGTAAGACAGAAGCTACTGCTGAAACTCTTGTCACAATAACTGCAACAATATCCTTTACTCCCAGCATGGATCTTCATGTGCCTTTTCAGACTATTGCGGACACTGAATTCCTTGCCACATTCAGAACATGTGTAGGGTTTCTCCCCAGTGTGGGTTCTCATGTGCACAATGAGATCCCTATTGCTAGTGAAACACTTACTACATACATGACAACACATCCTATCTGCAATGTGAGTTTGGATGTGATGTTTTGTACTTTCGGTGGACTCAAAACATTTTCCACACACACCGCAAATATGTTCTTTCTCTCTGGTGTGAGTTTGCACATGTTTCATTAATGAACCCATGTACTGGAAAGCCTTTCCACACACTTTACAACGGCAAGGGGTATTGTCACTCTGCCTGTGTGATTTCAGAGTGGACAAGTCTGGGTTTTTTCTAAACTTAATATGAGATCTTTGTCCTTTAGCTGTCAACATTTTCTTTGATTTGATTGGCGTACTTCGTGACAGGGAACCTCCAATTCCCATCCCTTGAAAGTTTTTACTCTGAGAACTGTTTGGATTTCCTGTAGAGATATGCAGAGAATCGCTGGTTGTTTCTGGCCCTCTGTAGTCCTCTCCACAAGTTTCTGTTTTGATATGTGCCGTTGAGGTGCTGGGCAAAAAGCTTCTCTCCTCTTCTCCATCTTTTTGAGCTTGATAAAGATGTGACTGCAGAGCTGAGATTTTATGTTCACGTTCCATAAAAGTAGGAGTAAATATAGACTCTTTCATGTCATCTTGTAGCTGCTCTTCCCACCGACTGGTCCTGAGTTCCTCCTGTTCTTCTTTAATCTGTTTAGGCTCTGGGTCCTTTTGCCGCAGACTGGGGATCCACTCCTGCACACAGTCCTGTTGATCAGGGGGAACGTCCTCTTGAGAGATCTGTTGGAGCATGTCTAGAGGCAAGCAGAAAGAAATCTGTAAGTCTATAATATGCAAATAATGAATAAACATGACTGAGTACCGGAAACGCTTATGTTTTTTTCTTATTCACTTTCCAAAAATAACGGTTGAACTGACCAACGTAATCACATACCTGCCCTGTGTAGCTTTAAGATCGTTATATCAAGCAGCCTCTGTAAACGGCCATTTTCTTCCTTTGAACGGGATACTTCTTCTGCTATCGTTTTTTCAACAGCGCCAAAAATCTCTTCAGCAGCCGCTATTAATCGCTCATTGAGAAACACTCTTAACCACTGTATTTTAGACATTGTTGCGAATATGTATCCTTAATTTGGTTTAGTGACTTCAGTAGCTAGCTGGTTCACGTCCGTGTCCCATCTCTAAACATCCCACAAAAGTAAACATACCGTCCAGCCTTTTATTGAACAGAAGGTTACACACTTTGCCTTATTGCCACCTGCTGGAGTGGAGTACCACATGGTCAACCCATAGAGAAGGTACATTTCAAACTAGTTGCTTCAAATCCCGACTGCTAACTGGCTAAAAGCCGTGGTATATAATCGTGTATACCAGGGTTATTTCATAATTTTTTTGTTCCCGTTGCTTTAATTGCCAGTTTATAATTACTATTAGGCATCTCAGGCTTTTTTAGTTTTATTGTACATTTTCCAGACAGATTTAACAGACACCTAATGACATCACACCTTCTACAATCAATCAAATGTATTTCTAAAGCTCTTTTTGCAGCAGCAGCAGTTGTCACAAAGTGCTTTTACACAAACACCCAGCCTAAAACAGATGGCAAATTGCAACATTTTCTGGCATGTGAAATGTGGGGATTTTATTTACCAGAGATAGGACGTTACCACCCTGTTAGTTTCGATAGGCTAAAAGGGAACAAAGAACAAATAATAATAGTTGAATTATGATAATTAATTAATGTATGCGTTCTAATGTTTTAGATTGAACGCGACCCAGTTGTTGAGTCTATTTGTTCTAAAGTTCTATGAATACACTTAATGTAAGTAAAGACCGGCGTTTTTAGCACCCAAAACATGAAATATCAAGAAAACATTTACCTAAAATAGTAAGTATTTGCTCATGCTTTCTTGATATAAAAAGCATGAGCAAATACTTTACACTTAGTGTTTATGCCTAATATATTTATTTGGAATGTCTGAAGGACATAATTGTCCCCGGGAGGTATGGTGCCTAGGATCAGAAGATTGGAGGCACATTGAAGGAGTTTTATAATCTGTCCCCAAAGCCTTAGAAATGTATAAATGGAATTTTGAATAACTGAAGTGAGAGTTGTTGTGAAGTTTTCTAGTTTGTTTGAGTTATTACTTTTACTCTTACTTTTACTCTATGAGATCATATAGGAACTCTAATCCTTTGTTAGTTCGTGCGCGTCCAGTTGGTGGCGGCAATACAACTGTTAGGATGTAATCCGCCAAAATGCCCACAGAAGAAGTTGTAGAAAACGCAACCCGATTCCATGGCAACGCTTCATCAGTTGCTACGAAACATTATTATATCAAAGATTGTTTAGTTGTTTTTGCTCAGTGCTTGCAATATCCAATGAAGTTCAACCACATTTTTTCTTGCTAATCGGAAGTGTTTTATTGCAAAGTAAGATTTGAGTTTTCTGTAATATTAACTGAGAAGCGGCAAAGTAACCAGTTACCACTGGTAATGTTGCTTGTGTTGCTGCTACAATATTACTTTACAGCCAGCTAGCAAGCAACACCTGCATACAAACATTTGCAGTTCTACACAGGATGTACCCAGCTTTGAAGACAGACACCAAGATAATGGTTTGTACTATAGCTTGTTAGTTGCGAATGTAATTATTACTTTTTGGGGGACAACTGTCTAGTTATAAACATGACTAAATACAAGAATAACGGATGAATAAAAGCCAATTAAAATATTGTGAGGATTAAAACAAAAGAGCAGGAGTGGGCAAACTACAGCACGAGGGCCAAATACGGCCCGCGAGGCAGTTCCATCCGACCCGCAGAAGGAAATAAAATCGTTTTTAAGAGGAATAAAAATAAAAAAACTCACCAGCACATTCTTATACATTTGAGTCAGAATTTAAATTGTTTACACATTATAAAGGGTCTACTGCATTCAGGTTTTAACTTTTGCCCTTTTCTGGACTGCAAATATTTTCTGATTAACAAATTACAAATACAAATGTGGCCCTCGATTTAATTTCAAAATCCTGATGTGACCTCTGAGCCAAAATGTTTGCCCTCTCCTGCAGTAGAGGATTCAAAGCAGCGTGAGTGATGACATTCTGTAGTGCATTGATACATTTTCCGATGGAACTAACGGCCGCCGTAGGTCAGACTACGGAACTAACTGCCAACATATGTCAGACTATGGTTAAAACTATGGTAAACCTTCTCACCTTTATCTTTAAAGTATTTTTACTAAACGATTATTTCATTTCAGTAGTCCTAGCACATTTAATGTATGCTTCATCTGATTTATTCCAAGAGGACATCAGAGGACGCATATGAGACATTCATCCTGCACCACTTACAGCACTATGGATTCTTTACAGGTAGGTTGGGACCTGGCAACCTGGCACAATTACTGAAACAATAAAGCTAGCATGGCATCATTATTTTACAAACATTTTGCTTATGGACACTTGACTTACCTAATTCCACGCTGGCAAGTAGCCATGCAATTTAGTCTTGCACATTTATCTATTCTAGGGAATCAGTCGTACCCAATAAACAAAGACATAATTCAGACTTTTAAAGTACTTACACATAGTACATAAAATTGTGCTACTGCTACTACTTCTTTATAAATCAGCTAATATTATAAACACGTAATATAATATAGGCCTACACAAATACAATATAAATGCATTCCTTGATTACATTTCTCCCTTCAGCCAGAGAGGATACTTTTCAAGGCAACTTCTCTAGCCAAAGGAGACAGAGAAATGTCTTGAACCTTGACTACATACACCCAAAGATCCAGTCCCCTGAAAGCAATGACTCCAACTTGGAGGCCAAGGAACAAGAGCCGGGCAGGAGGTCATGTAAGAAGGAAATGCAAAACAATACATCTGTCAATACTGACAGAACTCACTTTAGGTTTAAGTTGTGTGTAGTGTACAAAATACAAATGAACAACTATTAGATCACACTACATAATAATCTTATTGAACAACTGCTCTATGAACATGGCATGGTAGTCATTGTGTCTAAGTACAATGGTACTTCAAACACTAATTACATTTTCAGTTTTTAGGTCATGTATCTATACTATTCAATATGTTTTGAAAACTTGTTCACTTTTGTGTAGATTTTATATGTAGTTGTGGTTGTCCTTGATTAATAGAGCCATCGGATGTCTTTTAGCGATGTTCCTATCTGAAGATGGGTTCTTTAAAATCTGCAATAGACTGGATTCTGGTAGCTAACTTTAAATTAATGGATTCATTTTTGGGAGTGATCTTACATTGTGATATTGAACCATACATGTTTAAACTGGAGTGGGCTACTTTACAAAAATTTGGACACAATAGTATCATTAGTAATTGGTACATTACTAGTTGTGTTATGGTGAAATGCCCCTTTAAAGTTCAAAGTGAAGATTGACTGACCCTGCTTTTGGAGTTTGTGAGTTGGGATCCACAATCCTCTGCAGAGAGAGCACCAGTTATTCTCAGCATAAACTTAATGTCGGGATCCCGTGCCATGACAGTTGCCACTAAAGTCCACAAATTAATTACACAAATGAACTTTTAACAAGGCACACATGCTAATTAAAATGCATTCCAGGTGGCTACCTCATGAAGCTGGTTGCGAGAACGACAAAAGCTGTTTAACACTTATTTGAATTGTATAACACATATTTGATTACTACATGATTCCATGTGTGTTTTTTGATAGTTTTGGTGTCTTCCGTATTATTCTACAATGTGGAAAATATTAGAAATAAAGAAGTAATCTATAAGTAGTTGTGCCCAAACTTTTGACTGGTACTATTTATCCATGTACATATTGTACCTATACAGTATGCAGTGCCTCTATACTGTCTAAGGTGCAACCTTTTTTGTGATGCAGTAATTCTGTAGGGATGTTATGTACCCATCCCCCAGCCTCCTTGCACCCAGGACAAGCCCTCAGGACTAGGCAGCTAGTCATAGATTATGACAGGGGACGAGCCATCCCTCGGCTCAGGGAGCCCTTGGACCTGTTTGCCATTCCCTCCCCCTCCAGCCCCTTCCAGGGTATCCGATGGCCCATCGAGTGTGAGGTCATCAGGGAAACCATACACCACATAGGTACGTACTTAACGCCAAGTCGTACGCTCTTAACACAAACACTCAATGTTGTTTTATTGTCTGGAGTGTATAGAACACTCCATGGCCTTACATTAGAGTTGATTCTTAATGTCCAAGTTCAGAACTATTATATGTTATAGAATATAATCCAAATGCTTTTTTCTTTAAAATGATTTCTGTGTTCTAGAGTGGGACCCTACAGACCCAGAGCCATTCTACCAGCCCACAGGCCACGAGCAAACTCCCATGCCTGTTGGCGAGGAGAAGGGCAACGTGGTATACTGCATTCACCCAGGTAACCGTCACCTAAACACAGTTGTTTTACCGCGGCCATAATCAGTCATCATAAACACTTCCCTGTATACTCCCTCCTGTTTAGCCACAGAGACCCCCTACTTTACTTGCTCTCGCGTGGGGGGCCGCCGGGGGCCCATCAGCAAGTCCAGCGCCGGTGGCACTCATCAGGAGCCGTTCAGTCTGGCCTTCGAGTCACGCTTTGAGAGCGGCAATCTGCAGAAAGCGGTTCAAGTGTGAGTACGCCGAGCCTCCTGGCCTGCTCTTTGACGGTAACGGCAACTCAGCATTTAGGCAAACCCCTCTTCTGTTCCCATCCCCGTCTGCTCCTTACGCAGCGGTGTCCATGACTACGAGCTCACGCTGCGCACCGACATGTACACCGACAAACACACACAGTGGTTCTACTTCAGAGTGAGGAACATGAGGGCGGGGGTCACCTACCGCTTCACCATAGTTAACATGATGAAGGCCAGCAGCCTGTACTGCCTGGGCATGAAGCCCCTGCTGTACTCCGAGAGGGCCGCGCGGGAGGCGGGGGAGGGCTGGCGCCGGACGGGCTCCGACATCCGATACTACCGCAGCCCGCGGCGCCGGGCTGAGCAGGACAGCAGCACCGGCAGGGCCCTGCACTCCCTCACCTGGACCTGCCAGTTCCCCCATGACTCCGACACCTGCTTCCTGGCCCACTGCTACCCGTACACCTACGCCCGCCTGCAGCGCCACCTGAGCCGCCTGACCTCCGACCCGGCCACCTCCGCCTGCTGCAAGCTGCGCATTCTGTGTCGCAGCCTGGCCGGCAACGCCGTGCACGTGCTGACGGTGACGTCGCCGGGGGGCGGGTGGGCGGAGCGGGGCGCCAGGAGGGCGGTGGTGGTGACGGCCAGGGTGCACCCCGGGGAGACCGGCGCTTCCTGGATGATGCAGGGCTTCCTGGACTTCCTGCTGGGCGAGTCGGACGACGCCAGGCTGCTGAGGGACACGTTTGTTTTTAAGGTTCGCCGAATCTCCGCGAATACGCGCGCTTGGTTTTCTTAGTGAACCTGTTTGCCGTAGAGAATTTAAAGAGAAACAGTCATGTTGATGGCGGTGCCTTCTGGACCGGCAGGTTGTGCCCATGCTGAATCCGGACGGCGTGGTGGTGGGGAACTACCGCTGCTCCCTGGCCGGCCGGGACCTGAACAGGAACTACAAGACCCTGCTGAGAGACTCCTTCCCCTGCGTCTGGCACACCAGGAACATGGTCAAGAGGTGACCACGGGGACCCACACCAACAGATGTGGCGGAGAACATCTTTATCTCCCTTCGTTGACCTCGTTGCGTTGGTTCTTCTCTCTGTCCTCTGTTGTTGTCATGGCACCCAAGGCTGATAGCTGAAAGGGATGTGGTCCTGTACTGTGATTTCCATGGTCACAGTCGTAAGAACAACGTGTTCATGTACGGCTGTACCGACAACGATGACCCTGCACAGCGGCTCCGTGAGAGAGTCTTCCCTCTCATGATGAGTAAGAACGCCACTGACAAGGTTAATGTCCCACTGAAATGATGTCAAGTCTTGCTAAGATGGCGTCTTTCCTATGAAACCACATTCTAGGACTGTTTTTAATCACAGCCAATAAGACAGTTGTTTGTGCTTGTCTTCCTACAGTTCTCATTCAGGAGCTGTAAGTTCAGAGTTCAGAAGAGTAAAGAGGGAACAGGACGCATCGTCATGTGGAGGCTAGGCATCAGGAACAGCTACACCATGGAATCCACTTTTGGAGGCTCTACTCTGGGTGAGCATATTGATCATGTGTAGAATGTGTGTGTGTGTGTGTGTGAATGCACATCATAGAGATTGATTACACCGTGCCTTTACTACAGGGAGCAGGAAGGGTACCCATTTCACCACACGGGACTTGAAGTCTCTGGGGTACTATTTCTGTGACACACTGCTGGACTATTGTGATCCAGACCCAACCAAGGTAAGCTGAAAGTCAACTAACCTCTACCACAGTAACCAAGGGTATGTCTCAGCTTGTGATGTGTGTGTTTGTGTGTGTTAGACCAGTCACTGCCTGGCTGAGTTGGGTGCAATGTTGAGGCAGCAGGTCAGAGAGAGGCTGGGCCGGGAAACTGACTCTGATGGATTTGTCAGTGTCTCCATTTCTGACATTGAGTCCAGGTGAGGAGGATTGTAATCACTGTCACTAAGCCCTGAATTAGTTTTCCTTTGATTATTTCTGGAGAGCTATAGCTAAACCTACTTAGAGTCAGAGATTTATATGATAATTTTGTGATGTTTTTACAAAAATTAAACATTTACTCTATGCTGTTCCCAAATTACTGTGGTGCTCCTTTTCGAGTTTGGCACACCATTGCTATGTTTTGTTTCTGAATGTAGAACCCTGACTATTCCATGTGTGTCCTGTGCATATTACAAATCAGCCTAACCTGATATTTTGTCTCCCCTTCACAGCACCAGTGGCTCCAACAGCACAGAGTCTGATGGCCTGCCTGTTCAACTACTGAACCAAACTGACATGGTGCTGAATAAACTTAACGTTTCTTATAACCTCAGTTATATTTGCAAATAAGAACTTTAACGGTCTAAAGTCATTCTCCTTTCTAGCAGACCCAAGCAAAAAAGAAGCACTTGAAAAGTCGTAAGGAGAGAAACAAACTAAGAGAGAAAAGAGTCAGCATTGACACCAAAGGCCTCCACAGAAACATCCAGAACATGGTGAGACACAGAACATAAACCCACTGTAGTGCAGCTTACTTACCTGATACAATAATATTAGTCCTGGATACATTACAGTGGTCCCTTATACAATGACAGTGGTCATTCCTTTCATACAAATACAGGGGTCATTCCCATCATACAATGACAGTGGTCATTCCTTTCATATAAATACAGGGGTCATTCCCCTCATACAATGACAGTGGTCATTCCTTCTTACAGTGACAGTGATCATTCCCTCATACAATGATAGAGAACTCTGACATGCAATGCAATGTCATATTCCTGAAAAGAAAGCTAGCTACAAATGGTTGCCACTGTAGTGGTGCCCTGTAAAGTAGGTAAATGTCACATGCAGTTCATGCCAGACAGTGACATTTAAGTGCACCCCTCAGGCCAATTCACAAATGACCTTAAAATGTTGCGGTTGTGTCTCAGAGTGTGCGATTCCCCCATTATGTCCCTCCTGCCTCCTGTTCTCTACAGGACCGTGTGCCACCTGATGACATGGTGGAGGCGAGGGAGAAACCCGTGGCTGTAGTCAGAGAGAAGAGAGGGAAGGTGTGCACAAGGCGGACACTCTGCCCTGCGCGTGGTCAGGCTGTGGCGTGTGGTCAGACTGTGGCGTGTGTGGCGCGTGTGTGGTGTGTGTGGTGCGTGTCTGTGGTGCGTGTGGTGCGTGGTCAGGCTGTGGCGTGTGTGGCGTGTGTTTAGGCTGTGGCGTGTGTGGCATGTGTGGTCAGGGTGTGGTCAGGGTGTGGCGTGTGGTCATGGTGTGGCGTGTGGTCATGCTGTGGTGTGTGGTCAGGCTGTGGCGTGTGGTCATGCTGTGGTGTGTGGTCGAATGTGG
>JACXGK010001158.1:0-76321 GCA_016801125.1 Novumbra hubbsi | reverse complement strand
CCGCCTAGCAAATTCCATGCATGGACTGTGTGTGTGTGGCTATTTAAAGGGGTCCGATGTGAACGGACTTTAGATCTACATGTCCGGCGAGACAGATCTCCGGGTGCGCATTCGTAATAAAGGTGTATGATTTGGGAAGACTTGAACGGCGTGGACATTCTCTGATTTGCAACCCGGGGGGAAACTTTAGTTCCTACAACGGCAGGACCTGGTCAGTGACCTGAAGCTGGGACCACAGTCTCAAAGAAAACCATTAGTAACACACTACGCCGTCATGGATTAAAATCCTGCCGCGCACGGAAGGTCCCCCTGCTCAAGATAGTGCATGTCCAGGCCCGTTCTCTCACCTACATCTACGCTAACCTATTCAACTCGTTTCGTCCAAATAGTAGTGTTATTGTCCTGCTCGTTATATCCGAGCCTTCAGCGCTCTGCGCTTATTCCTATCAGACCTTCTTATCCGACACGGAACTGTTGAGAAATAAATTACCCTGACGACTTTGTCCAATTAGAAATTATCAACGTATTTATTAACCGGAGTATCATGTCCCTATCGAACGTGCACGGCTCTTGTTTAGGCTGGGAACAGCTGGGAAAGAGAGAGCGCTTTGTTTAGATATATTCAAATTAATAGGTTCTCCTTAAGGGAGCCTATTGGTCAAATCTTCTTGTACGTCTACACGTTGCGTGGTGTGCGTAGTGTTCTGATTGGCTGAACTGAGTCTCTGATTGTGCGATGTCTTCCTGTTGCGGCTGGTGTTCTCGAACCTGGATGCGTCTTTCTGTAGTCTCGTGGTCTTTCTTGTACACCCTATGCGCTTCCTGTTATTCGTTCGCTCTCTGCTTTATTACCCCACATATCATTACTTGTTTTGTTCATGCTTTAAGCAGTTTCATTTGGCTGTTAATAATGCATTCATGATATGGCTATACATTCTTAATGCAAAAGCATACAATTGTACGATTGTGATTATAATTCATAATTTCAAAACACACAGAATTAAAGCATTTTTTCCTTACAGAACGTTGGGACAGGACCGCTCCGACTCGATGCATCCACCTCCATGATGAATTGTAGAGATGGGTCGGGCTGTTGTAATATGGGAGTGGAGGTGAATCTTGTCTGTAATTCCTTGAAAGCACTTGAGGCCTCTTGTGTCCAAAGGAACGGGGTCTTGACAGACGTGAGGGCGGTCAGTGGTGCAGCGATTGCGCTGTAGTTGCGGATGAACCGGCGATAAAAATGTGTAAACTCCAAAAAGCGTTGTAACTGTTTTTGATCAGTGGGTACAGGCCATTCGGAGACTGCTGTGACTTTCGTTGGGTCCATATCAATTTGCCCTGGCGAAAGAACATGACCCAGAAAGGAAATGGTGGAAGCATGGAATTCACTCTTCTCCAGTTCGACGAACAGACGGTTATGTAACAGGCATTCCAGGACGCTGCGAACGTGTCCGATGTGTTCGCGGAGAGAGGTGGAGAAGATGAGTATGTCGTCTAGGTAGACGACGACGTATCGGTTGAGCATGTCTCTGAGCACGTCGTTGATGAGGGCTTGGAATACGGCAGGTGCGTTTGAAAGCCCAAAGGGAACAACTAAGTACTTGAAATGCCCCAGTGGGGTGTTGAACGCAGTTTTCCATTCATCCCCTTCTTTGATCCGTACAAGGTGGTAGGCGTTACGTAAGTCCAGTTTTGTGAATACCGATGCCTCCCGAAGGGGAGTGAAGGAGGAACTGAGTAGTGGTTACTTGTTACGCGTGGAAATGGCGTTCAGGGCGCGATAATCAATACAAGGGCGCAATGACCCGTCCTTCTTGCCAACGAAGAAAAAAACGGCGCCGACTGGGGAGGAGGACGGTCGGATTAACCCAGAGGAGAGGGATTCGCGGATATAATTCTCCATAACCTCCGTCTCTGGTTTGGAAAGATTGTATAGCCCGACCACTTGGTAACGCTGCACCCGGAAATAGGTCGATAGCGAGGTCGTATGGACGATGGGGTGGGAGAGACAGGGCATCTACTTTACTAAACACCGCGGCCAGATCGTGATATTCACTGGGAACAGTGGAAAGGTCTATATGTGGGGTGCGGTTTGTAGGAATTGCCGACCCAGGTGTCTCCGCTGAACCAAGACAGTGATGGAAACAGTGAGGTCCCCAAGTGCGGATGGTGTTGGACACCCAGTCTAGCTGGGGGTTGTGGAGACGTAGCCACGGTCGACCAAGGACCAAGGGAGACAGGACTGTCAATGAGCAGGAAAGGTAATTTCTTCCGGTGTTTGTCGGCGAGGACCAAGAGAAGGTGTACCGTCTGGAGGGCAATAGAGGCTATCCGTTTTCCACTTAACCCCCTGACCGTAACTGAGGGTGTGACGGGAGTGCATGTAACGCCTAACTGATCAACCAAATTGTGGTTGATGAAATTGCCATCCGCACCAGAATCGACTAGAACGCGGATGGGAAGAGAGGTGGAGCCCCAATGAATAGTAGCCTCGAAGTCACCCTTAGAGGAGGTGGAGAGTTGTGACTTGCCCGTCCATAGCACCCTCTCTTTGGGCGTGCTCACTCGTTTCCCGGAAGCAATGGACATGAAGAGATCATGTGCCCCTTCCTACCGCAGTACAGGCATGCTCCTTCGGCCAGACGGCGTGCCCTTTCTGCTTTGGATAGACGTGTGCGTCCCAGCTGCATGGGTTCTAGGTAGGCTTCGGGTTCCAGTGTGCGTGGCTTGTCCGAAACTGTGGTGTGTGACTGGGTCTGGGTGGTGACGCGGATGCGCAGGTATGGTGTACTGATCTCTTCTCTCGCTTGCGCTCGCGAAGTCGATTATCCACTCGTTGGGACAATGCGATTAACTGGTCGAGTGTTTCCGGTTCCTCCCGGGAGGCCAGTTCATCGTTAAGGATTTCTGAGAGACCATCATTCCACCCGCTTTCTGCGGCCAGGATTCTAAAATCAATTGAATAACCCCCTGAGCTTCGCGTACCCTGATGAAGTCCCAGGAGTCTTTTCCCAGCGTCCCTTCCTCCCTCCTTGGTGGTCGAACACTTTTAGTAGTTCTTGTGTGAACGTCACGTACGAGGAGCAGAGGGGGCTCTCGGACAACCAGACCGCTGAAGCCCAAGAGAGTGCTCGGCCCGAAGCGCACAACATGGGTTTCCAATCTCTCCAAGAGAATGAAGTGTTCAATGGTGTTGATCAAAAAGCAACAGGATGGAGTGCTATGATGAGGTCTAAAACCGGACTGGAGCATTTTATAAATATTATTAGGGCTTTTAGTTTGAATTGCCTGAATAGCTGGTATTGCCCTCTGAAATAACCTCAATAAATAATATCAATAAGATGTAACTGTCTAGCAGTATCTGACTGGGGGAATGTTTTTACCTCTCCTCCATGCAGAATGTTGTCAGCTGTGAGGTTTTAGGGGTCTATTGCATGCAGAGCTGATTTCAAATCACCTCACAGCCTCCAATAGGTTTGGATCCAGACTTGGCCAATTCAGAACTCTACAACATGATTTGCGTCCTAGCACAGTTTGAAGAATGCTGACATGTGGATAATTTAACTAACACGTGTCACATATATTACCAAGAAATTACGAAAACAACGATCAATGGAAACCAAAATCACCAACCGATTGAGGGCTGGCCATCTGGTCATGCTTCTGACCTAGATTATCCTTTATAGACTATGGACACAGCCCATGTGAATTTATTAATTATTACTTGTACTGGAAAACATCACCCGGCACAACCAGGAGAGGTCTGGTCACCCCTCTGAGCCTGGTTTCTCTCTAGGTTTCTTTCTAAATTCTGTCCCACATAGGGAGTTTTTCCTAGCCACTGTACTTCAACAATGCTGCTCCTTGGGGTTTCAGGCTGTGTGTTTTGTTAAGGCACTTTGTGACAACTGCTGATGTAAGAATGGCTTTATAAATACATTTGATTGATTCATTGGATTCAAACTCACATTGAAGTAAATAATTGAAATCACAGGCGGTGATTTGCATGAAGTTAATCATGGCAGTATATAATGTACGGCCCCTGCGTGCGTGGATGAACTCCTGACATTGTCCGGGCATGCACCTGATGAGACAGCAAATGGTGTCTTGGGGATCTACTCCTAGACCTTGATCAGGCCATCAAGTGAGCTCTTGGGCAGTCCGTGGCGCTACTTGACGGCATTGGATGCACAATAAATAACGTCCCTGAAGTTCTCAATTGGATTCAGGTCTGCGGAATGTGAGGGCCAGTCAATGGAAAAAATGCATTTGTCATCCAGGAACTGCCTACACACTGGCCACATGAAGACAGGCATGGTCCTGCACCAGCTGGCCCCAGTGCACACTGCACCAGCGTAAGTTCTGACGATTGGTCTGAGGATTTCATCTTGATACTTAACAGCGTAAGGGTACCATTGGCCTGCACATGGAGGTCTGTGCTATAATATGTTGTTAGGGAAAGAACTGCATAGTTTCAATATCATTGTTTTTATGTTATACTGGAGTAATGAAACATCTACATACTTTATTTGAAACACTCATATGTTTTACATAAAAATACTTTTGGGCTTCCCTTGTTTTTTGGGCTTCCCTTGTTTTTCTACTTCGCTGTTGCTAATACCCAATTAGGGAGATGATTATTGATTGTGGTGTTGGAAGTTGACCGTTAATCTCCCCTCACTCAGGACTGGCTCGATCAATAGGTGACGGTAATGAGCAATCCAGCTTGTGTACAGATAATGCAATGCATACTTAGTTGGGGGATATGAAGTGCAAACAACAATATGTTAAAGGACACATAGCTTCTCTCTAAAAACACAGAAATAGAATTGTTCTATTTGTTTGAAATCTGCCCTAGAAACTTGTACTGCTCGCAACATCCTGATGTGGAATATATAAAGTGTAACACTTACATGTGGACATGCTATTTGGCACTAAGACTTAAAACTTTTTTTTTTTTTTTTTTACTTTAGACTTTTGTCCCCCTTACATTGTCCACATATGAGAGAAAGGGATATGAGCGATACATTTATTAACAGTTGGTGTACATGTCACGGGTAACACAAAAGTAAACACATCTTTTCTTTGGAGTTACATGGAGTTCATTGGCCGTTGTTGATCTTTGAACCAAGCTAATATAATAGATCTATGTAATGTCTCTCCAGTAATGTCTTGGGAGAGATCACAATCTGGTTTCCTAAAAAGTTGGGGTACTACATACAATTAAAATAAAAACATAAATTATTTGCTCATTATTGCATTATCTCTATATTCAAAGACTCAAATGTTGAAACTGAGAAATTGTATTGTTTTTGGAAAAATAAATGCCCATTTTGACATTGATGACAGCAACACGTTTCAAAGAAGTTGGGTCAGGGCCCCTGTGTTGCATCACCTCTTCTTTTCACAGTACTCTGTAAGCAGTTGGGAACTGAGGAAACCAATCGCAGCAGTTTTGAAAGTTAATTGTTTTCCTATTCTACCTTGATAGGATTTCAGCTGCTCAACAGTTCAGGAATTCCTTTGTCTTATTTTTCATTACATAATGCGTCAAATTTTCAGTGGGTGACAGTTCGGGACAGCAGGCAGGCCAGTTTAGAACCCGATCTCTTACTCCGGAGCCTTGCTGTTGTAATTCCTGCAGAATGTGGTTTAGCATTGTCTTGCTAAAATAAGCAAGGCCTTCCCTGACAAAGAAGTTGTCTGGATGGCAGCATGTGTTGCTCCAAGCACCACCGTTTTTGGATCTTGTTTATATAAAGTGTATTTTCTGCAGTTTTAACTTAAATTTTCATAACTGGAGTTTTAACTTGCATTTGTGGATGTAACAATGTACTGTGCTCCCTAAGGGGGCAGCATTTTTTAAATAAATCTGGAGAGGAACCCAGCTCAGAGTGGTGACCAGAACTTTTCTGGCTGTGCCGGGTGATGTTTCAAGAGTACAAGTAATAATAAATGAATATGGGCTGTGTCCAGAGTCAATAAAGCTCAAAATCGTCAGGTATTGTCTTGATCTGCAATAAAACCAGAAGGGCTCTGTTCAAGGTTTTTCGAGCCTAAAACTTCAGAGGTGTGGGCCAAGAGCTCATGTCCTGCTAAGCCGAAACGGAACAGGAGACAAATTGGAGAGCGCATTCCTTAGATTTTCAAGGTTTTACAATGGAGAAGGAGAACTGACCCTACTCCCTTGCTACCCAGGCTACACTAATTTTGCTGAAGAGATGAGTCTTGAGTAGACACTTTTTGCAGTGAGTCTGCATTTTTAACCTTAATTGGTAGATCATTCCACAGTAGTAGAGCTTTGAGAGTAAGCGCGGCCTCCGGCTGTTTGAAATTCTAGGTACAATTTGAAGGCCTTGCGATCTTTGGTTACTTGTATGGCTCGATCATTTCAGCAAGATAAGCAGGAGAAAATCCATGTATAGCTATTATATTATAGGTTAATAATAAAACCTTAAATGTAGCCCTAGCTTTAACTGGCAGCCAGTGTAGAGAGGTTAATTCCAGAGTAATATGCCCAAATGTTTTTGTTATAGTTAAAATTCTAGCAGCCGTGTTTAGCAGTAATTGAAGTATTTATTAATTGATAAGGGTAACTGGAGCATTGTTGTAATGTAATCGAGAAGTAAGAAAAGCATGGATTTGTTTTTTCTGCATACATTTTTGTTAATCAAGTTTTTGTTAATCAAAGAAGAGGTAAGGGGCAAGGGTAGTGGCAAGGTTTTTTACATTTCTTTGGGGATATGACCATACTGGTCCTTTTGTGGCAGGGCTGAAATGCTGTGAAAATGTTTTTTTGTGGATTAAGTGTATTTTCATGGCAAAGGGGGCTTCATCTGATCACTCTTCATGACATTCTGGAGTATATGCAAATTGCCATCATGAATACTGAGGCAGCAGACTTGGTGAACATTAATATTTGGGTAATTCTCTAAACTTTTGGCCACAGCTGTACAATCTCAAGAGCATTGAGGAGATATCAGGAGACGGGCCGTTACAAAACGCTGGACAAAGCGGTGGAAGGGTGTCAACTCAGCAGCTGGACCAGTATGCTGCTTGCAACATCATGCAGCATGACCAGTTTGGCAGTAGATCAGTGATGGTCTGGGGAGGCATATCCTTGGAGGGTTGCACAAACGTCCATGTGCTAGCCAACGGTATTTTGATTGCTCTTAGTACGGGGATGAAATCTTCAGACACATTGTCAGACCTTACACTGGTGCAGTAGGTCCTGGGTTCCTCCTTGTGCAGAACAATGCTCTGCTTTATATGGCCAGAGTTTGTAGGTAGTTCTTGGATGATGAAGACATTAATGCTATTGACAGACCGGAATCCAATTGAAATCCACTGGGATCTGCGGAACGTGAGGTTTTCCCTGTTTAAATGAATTGATCAGTGCATCCGACACCGCCAAGTAGCGCCACAGACTGTCTAGGAACTCACTGATGCCCTGATCCAGGTCCGGGAGGATATCCCACAGGACAACATCCACCGTTTCATCAGGAACATGGCCAAAATTATGTAACATAGGAGCAGTGTGGGTTTCACTAATTACTGTAATACATTATCTTATTACTGCTATTTATTTTTCTGTAAACTTGGTTGTGACAAGAAACAGCTCTCTCAACAGCTGTGAGCTATTTTGCTTGCCTCCCAAGACAGTCTAATTTTTTGTTTTGGGAAAGGCAAATAATGGCATCCTATATCTGAGGAGTTTTGGTTGGACAGACAATAGTGTGCAATTGTGCATTTCTAAATGAGGGAGTGTGTTTGAGAATACTTTTTCTGACTACTTGTACAACGTCATGCACAGATGTGACCTATTTTAAGTCAAAAAAGTATTATGTGTGAATAGACAGCCACCAAACATTATTTACTACAGTAACTTGATCTCACCTCTCCCTTAAACAGGCAAGGTTTTACCCCAACAATGCCCCCAAAGAGAAACCTAAAACAAACAAACTTTTCTTGGGTCATTTGTGTAGCTAGGTTAAGCAAAGGAGATGCATTATGAGTGCTCTGGAAGCATAGAAACAAACACTTTCCCTCTCTCCTTTCCTTTGACAGGCAAGTGACAGCTATTTAAATTCAAACTGTCATTAACAAACACAACCCTACGTGACATCACAGCAACAAATGAGCGGCGAGTGGCCAGGCATGAGCCCCGTTTCGTGAGATATTCAAATTATGGGGAGGCGCGGGCGCACAAAAACAACAAAATCAATGAATAGCGAGTGGAGAGAGGGAGATTCTGCAGTGATTATTAATTGGCCTAATTTTCGGAATGATTAAAAGCAAAATGTTTGGCAGTTAGGTAACATTTTGGAATGTTCTGTGAGTTACTGTTGGAATGCAGCTTCTGTTGTGTAGTGCTGCATAGGGGAGTGGAGCTCTCAAATTTTCTGCAATTTAAAAAAAAGACAGTGTTGGTAAATAAATCTGGAAACAGTATTATTATCTGAAATGTTAAGATCTAAAATGCCAAATGAAACATAATTATTAGTTATTATTATTGTATTAATATATGCTGGCTGTCGGTGTGGAGCCGGTGCATAGGCCTATTCTGTTTGCCTATTGTCACGAGTTGGAGGAATGGAGGAACCAAGCACAGGCGTAACTTTCTCATGTATAATAGTTTTAATAAAATAAACACTTTATACAGACTTTAATAACTAAAAATGAAGGTGCTGTTAAATGTCGGCGAAACAAAACGAAAAGCACCAGGTAATGTGTAACAAAGTTAATACAACGAACAAAACCAATGTACAAAAATAAAGAACATTTTTACACACATCAACAACAAGGGGAATGAGGTGTGGGTGATAAAAGACAAGTAATCAATGAGTGGTGTGTTTGTGATGAAAAGGGAAAGTCCCAGGAAATTAAACTGCCAGTGTATAGATGTGCCATCTAGACCGTCACACCTATATTGTCTTACTCACCACATTGCACCACAAGGCAAAATATTACACTTTGTATATATTTTGAAGCATCAGACCAGTAACCAAAGGTTGGCCGAATTGTATTCGCTGGCAATGTAACAAATATATTACACTGTCCCTGAGTGTAAGGCAATTAAGCATATTTGCTTCCATGATGTTGGTGAAAATAAGAATGTGTTTACAGTTAACTTAATTGTCTAAGAAAACAGCTAGAAATTGCTCAAAAAGAAATGTACAATTATTTAAGAAAATCTAAATCCACCCAGATGCAATTTGGATGTTTCATCGTTTATCTATTTTTCTATTAGAAACATAGTACTGTGCCACTATGCACCCATGTAGCCAAGACTACTACCACTTTGATCCATGCATACCTTTTATATTAAATAAATAAATACATAAAATGACTACAGATATTTCTCCACCAAAATAATACAATCTTTGATCCACCATGTGCAATAAATTGTATCTAAATTGCAGAACTGGCTTAGGACAGAGGTGGAAAGAAAGATGTGCATGCATTTCAAGAGCTTGGGGACCAGTATAACTTCCCCTGAAAGAATAAATCAACAGCCACTCTGAGTAATCAAATCTAATCATTAAGGCACCAGTGTACTGGATATAATTAATGGTACGTGTATTTAACATATATTTGCAGGAGACTGGCATGAATCTACCAAAAATAAAGCAATTCAATTTGCCTGCATCTTTGTAGGTTGTCATATCTCTTACACAAACCGTACCATAGCAGGTGTCCCTAAAATGACATAGACAGTGATTGCCTACCCTGTGACTCATTGACGTTCAACTTACCTTCAATCACTAACTTACCTATGTTTTGGTGACCACCCAAGTCGAGCACCAACATTTCTACTCTGACACAATAAGAAAATGGGAAGTCAAAGAGAGCATGAAGCAGGTTACCTCTTTGTTGGAAGAGAGCATCTCGTAGTGACCATTTTACTGAACTGATGCATTTATGGATTGTACAGTGTATTGTATATTTCTAGTTACAGTGGGGCAAAAAGGTATTTAGTTAGCCACCAATTGTGCAAGTTCTCCCACTGAAAAAGATGAGAGAGGCCTGTAATTTTTTTCACAGGTACACTTCAACTATGACAGACAAAATGAGAATGTCTTTTCTCCAGAAAATCACATTGTAGGATTTTTAATCAATTTATTTGCAAATGATGGTGGAAAATAAGTATTTGGTCACCTACAAACAAGCAAGATTTCTGGCTCTCACAGACCTGTAACTTCTCCTTTAAGAGGCTCCTCTGTCTTCCACTCATTACCTGTATTAATGGCACCTGTTTGAACTTGTTATCAGTATCAAAGACACCTGTCCACAACCTCAAACAGTCACACTCCAAACTCCACTATGGCCAAGACAAAAGAGCTGTCAAAGGACACCAGAAACAAAATTGTAGACCTGCACCAGGCTGGAAAGACTGAATCTGCAATAGGTAAGCAGATTGGTGTGAAGAAATCAACTGTGGGAGCAATTATTTGGAAATGTAAGACATACAAGACCACTGATAATCTCCCTCGATCTGGGGCTCCACGCAAGATCTCACCCCGTGGGGTCAAAATGATCACAAGAACGGTGAGCCAAAATCCCAGAACCACACGAGGGGACCTAGTGAATGACCTGCAGAGAGCTGGGACCAAATTAACAAAGCCTACCATCAGTAACACACTACGCCGCCAGGGACTCAAATCCTGCAGTGCTTGGGATTGGGAGAATGTCATATGGTCAGATGAAACCAAAATATAACTTTTTGGTAAAAACTAAACTTCGTGTTTGGAGGACAAAGAATGCTGAGTTGCATCCAAAGAACACCATACCTACTGTGAAGCATGGGGGTGGAAACATCATGCTTTGGGGCTGTTTTTCTGCAAAGGGACCAGGACGACTGATCCGTGTAAAGGACAGAATGAATGGGGCCATGTATCGTGAGATTTTGAGTGAAAACCGCCTTCCATCAGCTAGGGCATTGAAGATGAAACGTGGCTAGGTCATTCAACATGACAATGATCCCAAACACACCGCCCGGGCAACGAAGGAGTGGCAATTTAGAAGCAATTTAGGGTCCTGGAGTGGCCTAGCCAGTCTCCAGATCTCAACCCCATAGAAAATCTTTGGAGGGAGTTGAAAGTCCGTGTTGCCCAGCAACAGCCCCAAAACATCACTGCTCTAGATGAGATCTGCATGGAGGAATAAGAAGGCTTACAGAAAACATTTGACCTCTGTCATTGCCAACAAAGGGTATACAACAAAGTATTGAGATAAACTTTTGTTATTGACCAAATATGTATTTTCCACCATAATTTGTAAAAAAAATCATAAAAAATCCTCCAATGTGATTTCCGGGATTTGTTTCTCATTTTGTCTGTCATTGTTGAACACAAAATTATGAAAATTACAAGCCTCTCTCATCTTTTTAAGTGGGAGAACTTGCACAATTGGTGGCTGACTAAATACTTTTTTGCCCCACTGTAAGTATTGATTTCATGAAAAGTGCTGAGTCTTTATGATTAGACAAGAAGTGCAATGTCAGATGTGTCAGCGTTGTAAATTTGGGAGAGTAGAACTGGTCTTTGCTTGTGGCACACATGTCTGAACGCTATCAGTGGATAATTTGCCATCTCTAACATTTGCTAATCTGCCAAAATCATAACTTTATCTGTTCTTTGTTCGATAGGCATGAGGCCAGCTGTCTTGAAAGGGTAATTTACAATGCCCTTGTTGGAAAGAGGGGCAATTTGCCTACTTGGTTAAACAATTATGAAGGGAACATGTATTGTTGACATAAGACAGCAGTGCTCCCACTTGTTTGTTGTATAACTGCTGATGATTCCCTAAGCCAGTGATTTTCAACCACTGTGCCATGGCACACTAGTGAGAGATCGTCAGGTGTGTCGTGAGAAATTATCCAATTTCACTCAATTAGTCTAAGAAATCTTTTTTTTATTAACATTTATCAATTATTATCTGCAAATAATATGCCATTGTCGAGTGTCTGCTGTAATATAGTGACTGGCAGAGTAATGTAATATTTGTTTTATTCACTTGCGTAAAAACACAGAGAAACATCAAAGGTAAATGAGAAAGCCCCCAAAGCTAGTTACCTAGTTGCTGAACTCTTAGCTAAATCAAATAGTCCCACACTGTGGCAGAGACATTAATACTACCTGCCTGTAAAGCCATTGTCAACAAACGCTTGGCCCTGATGCAGTTAAAGACGTATCCTGCTCTCAGATAACACAATTGCCAGAAGTATTGATGACATGTCTACTGACATCGAAAGTCATGTTTTGGAAAAAATACGCATCAGTAGGAAATTTGGGTTGCAACTTGATGAGTCTACGGATATTAATGGCCATTCTCAGCTCTTGGCCAATGTGCATTTGTGGATGGAGATGCCTATGCCTAACTTCCTATTTTGCAAGGCACTGCCAGAAAAACCAACAGGAGAGGACATTTTTCGAGTCACATCGGAATATCTTGACCAGCGAGGACTTATGTGGGAAAATTGCACAAGTGTTTGCGCTGATGGAGCTGTAGCCATTGTCAGGCGCACCAAAGGCTTTGTTAGCAGAGTGAAGGAAAGAAACCCAGATCTTATTGTTACGCACGTTTTTTGCACCGTGTGGCCCTCGTTGCAAAGACTTTACCAGGATAACTAGTTCCTGTGTTGGATGATGTTGTGCACATAGGAACATTTTTAAAGGCACAACTTTTAAAAAGACGTATATTTGCATCTTTGTGTAAGGAAATGGGAGCGGAGCATAAAGCCTTATTGCTCCATACAGAGGTCCGATTTGTATGAGCTGCAAGAGAAACTTAAAGTGTTTCTGACAAATGAGAGGTCTGATTACTCAAATCTGTCTGACCCCTTTGCAAAACATGACTTAGTACTTGCAAAACCCTTGTTGGCAATCACAGCGGTCTGACAAAACGTCTGACCACCAGGTTTGGCCACAAGGTTTGCACCCATCTCAGGAGGGATTTTGTCCCACTCCTCTTTGCAGATCCTCTCCAAGTCATTAAGGTTTTAAGGCTGACGTTTGGCAACTCAAACCTTCAGCTCTATTAAAAATATTTTCTATGGGTTTAAGAACTGGAGACTGACTAGGCCACTCCAGGACCTTAATGTGCTTCTTCTCCACTCCTTTGTTGCCTTAGCTGTGTGTATTGGGTCATTGTCATGCTGGAATACCCATCCATGACCCATTTTCAATGCCCTGGCTGAGTGAAGGAGGTTCTCACCTAAGATTGGATGGTACATGGACCCATCCGTCGTCCCTTTGATACGTAGAAGTGGTCCTATCCCCTTAGCAGAAAAACACCCCCAAAGCATAATGTTTCCACCTCCATGTTTGACGATGACAGCATTCCTCATCCTCCAAACACGGCGAGTTGAATTGATGCCAAAGTGCTCGATTTTGTGCTCGATTTTGGTCTCATCTGACCTCAAAAGTTTCACCCAGTACTCCTCTGAATCATTCAGATGTTCAATGAAAAACGTCTGCTCCATTCATAAAACCCGAGTTGCATTCCTGGTAACTATTGTTTCAATATCACCGCCACGTACATCCTCTCTCATCATTGCCACAGCCACCTTCCTCCAAATCATCATCTTGTTCGCCCTCCCATTCCAACTCGATTATATTCTGAAGCAAGTCCAACGGTTGATGTGCCGTCAATCGAACCTCTCTAGACATAAAGTTTGAGAGCACATACATTGCGCAACTTTTCTGCAAAGGGAAACGTGGCTAGGTCATTCAACATGACAATGATCCCAAACACACCGCCCGGGCGGACGTTTCATCTTCAATGCCCTAGCTGATGGAAGGAGGTTTTCACTCAAAATCTCACAATACATGGCCCCATTCATTCTGTCCTTTACACGGATCTGGTTGTCCTGGTCCCTTTGAAGAAAAACAGCCTCAAAGCATGATGTTTCCACCCCCATGCTTCACAGTAGGTATGGTGTTCTTTGGATGCAACTAAACATTCTTTGTGCTCCAAACACGACGAGTTGAGTTTTTACCAAAAGGTTCTATTTTGGTTTCATCTGACCATATGACATTCTCCCAATCTTCTTTTGGATCATCCAAATGCTCTCTAGCGAACTTCAGACGGGCCTGGACATGTACTGGCTTCAGCAGGGGGACACGTCCGGCACTGCAGGATTTGAGTCCCTTGCGGCGTAGTGTGTTACTGATGGTAGGCTTTCTTACTTTGGTCCCAGCTCTCTGCAGGTCATTCACTAGGTCCCCCCGTGTGGTTCTGGGAATTTTGCTCACCGTTCTTGTGATAATTTTCACGGAGTGAGATCTTGCATGGAGCCCCAGATCAAAGGAGATTATCAGTGGTCTTTTATGTCTTCCATTTCCTAATAATTGGTCCTACAGTTGATTTCCTCATACCAAGCTGCTTACCTAGTGCAGATTGTCTTCCCAGCCTGGTGCATGTCTACAATTTTGTTTCTGGTGTCCTTTGACAGCTCTTTGGTCTTGGCCATAGTGGAGTTTGGAGTGTGACTGTTTGAGGTTAAGGACAGGTGTCTTTTATACTGATAACAAGTTCAAACAGGTGCCATTAATACAGGTAACGAGTGGAGGACAGAGGAGCCTCTTAAAGGAGAAGTTACAGGTCTGTGAGAGCCAGAAATACATATTTTCCACCATAATTTGCAAATAAATTCATAAAAAATCCTACAATGTGATTTTTCTGGATTTGTTTTTCTCATTTTTGAAGTGAAGTCATAGTTGAAGTGTACCTGTGATGAAAATTACAGGCCTCTCATCTTTTTCAGTGGGAGAACTTGCACAATTGGTAGCTGACTAAATACTAATATATTTGATTCAGTAATTCACACAATAAGTGTGATTTAGACAGTGAAAATGTGGGTAGTGTCGTGTGTAGTAAGGAGGACCAAGGCGCAGAGAAGTGTGTAACAAGGTTCTATTTCAACTTTGATTGGATTCGCCTTCGCGTCCACTACGCGAGGTAGTCAAGAGTGTGACGGAGCATGCAACAATAATCTAAACCCACAGACAATAGGAGGCACACCAGTGGTAGGTAATCCTGTCTGGGTGTTCCACATATAACACGTAACAATCACGGACACAGCGACTTGACACACACGGGGTTATATACCTAGTCAGTAGGTAACACCTGCTGAGGATTAGGGAGGGATGCATTTACAGGACATGGGGAAAACAGGACAAAATACACACGATGGTGACTAAAAGGCCGGTGACATCGAACACTGGGCCGCTACACGACCAGAGTAGGGCCCGTCCCTAGATGGCAATGTGACAGGTAGACAATTTTCTGTTAAGGAAGTACTTGGTACTTTATTACTTTTAGTCAATAGGGGCAAGATAACTTGGAACCTGATCAGCTAAAATATGTTATATTAGGAATTATTCAGAAACTATGGACATCTACATAAAGGGGGTGATAGTAGTGATCTCAACAATTATAGACAAATTCCAAGGCTTCTTGCTTAGCTAAGAGCTGAGAAATACAGTTTACATGTCTTTAGACTTCGGCATAGCATTGTTACTCAATCTATACTAGTTGCAAATGCTCTTGTAAATGACTTGTGCTGCAATATTCATTGACTTATTTAATGTCTTTGATACCGTTGATCATGTTAGCTAGTTGAAGAAATCAATAGGACTTTCATAACTATTTTAGGGACAAAACACAGACTATCGCGCTGGATAGAGTTAGTCTTAAGGTCCATATAGGTGTTCCTCCGGGATCCATCTTAAGACATGTTCTTTTTACTATATACATAAATGCTATTGGTCAATCTGTAAATAGTTATGCTTTTTACCTTTTTACCTCTATGCAGACAACACTGTTCTCTATGCCAACACTTCAACTCTGTCCAATAAATTCTGATTGTAAAGCTGTGCAGGAAGCAGTTTACGGTATAAAGCGTGTACTTAATACTAGAAATACCAAATACACATTGTTTTTAAATTCCCATCAAAGGATCTCACCTGGCTTACATCTGTACTCTTTTGATGGTTCCATAGCTGAACGCGTCACTGCATACAAAAACCTTGAAATTTGGATTGACGGTGACCTTTAATTTAAGAACGCATACAAATGAGCTTGTTAAGAAGGTAAAGTGAAAGGTGGTTTTCTTCTACAGAAATTGAGTTTGCTTTTATCTGGCGAGCCGGAAAACAAATTGTTGTCAACTTTCATGCCTGTGCTTTACTGTGATTCAATACACCAAAGTGCATCCGTTCAATTACATAAGACAGATATGATACTTTTCACTGCATCCTTTACCAGAAAGTTGGATGGACTTCTTTAAAAGTGCGTAGATGTCTTCGTTATTCTATTTTTGTATACAAACCCCTACTCCACACAGACTTCCAGCATACTTTGCATCTCTGTTGAAACCTAGATTTCGCTAGAGTTGGTTAGTGTTACAAACACCTTTTGTCACTACTGAGTTGTGTAGTTCTGCCTTTTCATACAAAGCTTATACAAATGTTTTTATTTAGTACAGTTATGGTTACATACTTTCCAACTCCATACACACATATTTTGAATGTAAGTACTTTTCAAAAATAGACACAAAATGCACAATAAACAAAGTTGAAGATTCTTCTTTTTTTTCTTCACATTTTCTAGAGATATTGCGATAATATTGTTATTGAGAATTATTTCGGCCACGATAATTGTATAGTGAAAATTAAATATTGGTGACAGCCATAGTTGGTATAATCATACAATTACATAGAATCTAATCAAAATCATAGTTATAGGCCATTTATCTTTATTCATTAGCAAAAATATGACCACATTGTTATAAACAGAACCAGTCGGGAAGTTTTCAAGTGATTGCTAAACAATCAATATGATGGTTTTATAGTAGGCCCCAGTGCATGTTTGTACATCTTCCAAAATAAATAAGACATTCAGCAACTATCATTAGTACTGTGTGTTTGTCTCTCTAGTTGTGTATGGACCATATACTTCAATATTCAGGCTCACTCCTAAACGTGTTTTAAACATTTCCACATGTTTTGTAAAGTATTTTCAAGGGACAAATGTATTTCTGCAAATATTACTAATTCTGCTAACATTACTAATTACTTCAGCCATGGTAAGTTGCCAGTGTTTTTCTCACTGAAAAAATAGAATAGGCATGTCCTCTCTTGGTTGGCTGCACTGACTGCGTGTCTAGAAATTGCCAAAAATATGTACTAGCATTGAGAACTAGGCTCGTTGGTATTTTGGAGGTGTGGGCAGTTTTCAGATTTAGAAGTTCTCAGTTTTTAACTTTTCCTCTGACTAACTGATTTATTTTATTTACAATGGGATCTCATCCCAATTTTTTACTTCCCATCTAGATTGGGATCTAATAATAACCGCGGTAACTTCTTAGATTGTTTATTCATACTTCTGTTGTATTTGTGTGTGCACCACCTGAATTTAATGGGGACAGTGGTAATGTGCAGATCTACCCTATCAGCCGATACACATGAGCTTAATATAAGACATTTCACAGAACATGATTGCCTCAACCAAAAATCTATTGTGCTTACTAATAAGACAATTTCCATTTTCTTATTGTAAATATAACAGAAAGCACCTGCTTCGCATCATGAAGTGATTGCTTATAGTAGTCATCAGAGTCCCTTAATAAACCACTGCTTGGATTTTAATTGGGGAGGTTTATTTATCTTATTAAGAAAACTGAATTTGACATTTAAAAGGAAATGAATATACTGTCCTCTAGTGGGTGGAAGCTCAATGTGCAAGTTAAGATAGAAAATACCATAGAATTGGAAGACTAATAAAATTAAAATAAATTGCTGTGCCAAAGATGAGCAGCCACAGAAAAAATATAGTACAAATGCAATAGTGACTAGAGTTTTAAACATTATCTTGAGGCACTACAAGCTGTTCAGAGGTCATTTATAAACATTTCATTCACATTGTGAAAAAAATGTCCTTGTGTTTTCTGAGGTACTCACAATCTATACTGAAATTAAATAATGCAATTAAAAATAAATGTAGCAAAAAAATTCACTAATTCTTCAGTGAATTTTTTTGCTAAATAAATTTTTATTGATAACCATAACCCCTGACGATAGTAAGCATATGTAAGGACAATATTTACTGTGACAATTACAGCAGTATTAATGTCAATATACTTTTAGTTTTGTCCATGTATAAACAAGTAAATCATTATAACTGTCTGGTGTTCCAGAGATTAAATTCAATAATACAAAACAATACGTCACATATGTTTATGCTCAGCATAAAATGAACTGTGTAACGTGTGTTCAACAGTGAGAGACCAAACTGCAGATAGGCGTGCAATAAATAGGTTTAATATACCTATTGGATAAGTTGGACAGAGTATATCAACTCTTCCAATGATTTCAATAGTAAGATAGCGTGAATATAATCACATACAGCACCTAAGTGCTGACACGATACAATGAGACAATAACAAACGCAGAGACAAGAAACATGAGAGATTATATACACAGGTAACTAACTCAGCTGTAAGGAATCAGGGAGGGATGCGTTCACAGGACATGGGGAACAAGACAAACATGGACGGTGGTGCCTAAAAGGCCGGCGACGTCAAACGCTGGGGGGTGTAGAACTCAAACTACTTCACCCGAGTCCGAATCAGACAATGTCCACACGGTCAACTGTTTCCAAAGTAAACGCCTTTATTACAGATATGTCTGGAGATCGTTCCCCACCATACAGCCAAGAAGATCTAACGTCCGTTCAAATTGGACACAGTTTTAAGCGGTCCCCTCCCCACCCAATCATTGCATAGAAATTGCTGAGTGCGCTTCGTGGGTGGGCGTGTCCCCTCTTGCAGACCCCGTCTCTGACCGTGGGCCATCGGATGACCTCGGAGGCAGACGAAGACAGTTGAGGGGGTAGCCTGGCGCCAGGAGATCTGAAAGGAGGCCTCTGCTAATTTGTGTTTACTTTTCCTCTTCTTTCCTCTTCTTTCCACATCAGTGTGTCCAGCTAAAAGGTAATAAACCTTTCTTCCTATACATTCTATGTCCTTGCCTTAATCTCTTGATTTATGGTCCTACTTCTAGAATGTACTAAGTAACATTTTATCACCCCAGCCTTGCTATCTCGGAGTATACGCTCTACAGGCACGGTTTGTTTATAATAGCACACACTCTTTACTAAAATATTCCACAGGGGCTACGCGAACAGGGGAGCGGCCGCCACTAGGTGGAGACGTGACAAACTGGTTTAAAACAGAGTGGTAATTGTTGAGCACATTTGGTCTGAATAACTTGTTTAACTTTCAATTAGACAGTTCATTGCTCTTAACCTGGACATGTTGGACAATTGGAGAAAACAAAATTTTCTTGAATAAATTACATTTTAGTGAGAATAAAATAGGCCTTACACACAAATACAACAACCCACAAAAAAAGAGCAGCAGTTTTTTTAGGCTATGCAATCGAACTAGTTGAACGGGGCAAAAGGGTGAAAGCAGAGCAACACGTGACAACCTTTGAGAAACCTTGGCGTTACCCTCGACCCTGACCTCTCTTTTAATGAACACATCAATTTTTTTTCAATAGCTGCTTTATTCAACATTGCTAAAATACAAACACTTTTTATGAAAAACTGATGCACAAAAACTAATCCATGCTTTTGTTACTTCCAGATTAGATTTTTGCAATGCTCTTATCTCCGGTTACCCTGATTAATCAATAAATAAACGTCAGTTTGTGTTGAACCCGGCTGCTCGAATTTTAACTAGAACAAAAAAATGTTAGCACATTACCCCAGTACTAGCCTCTCTACACTGGCTGCCTGTCAAGGCTAGGGCTGATTTTAAGGTTTTACTATGTACCTATAAAGCAATACATGGACTTGCTCCCACATATCTCTCTGAAATTATCCAGCCATGCATACCTACACATAACCTAAGATCGCAAGATGCAGGCCTTCTCGTTGCACCTAGAATGTCTAAACAAACAGCCAGAGACGGGGCTTTCTCACATAGAGCTCTGCTACTGTGGAATATTCTGACAGTTAGAGTTAGCAGACTCTGTGACAACTTTCAAGTGTCTACTAAAGACACATCTTTTCAGCATGGTCTATGACTAGTGTAGCTTGGCCGAGAGGTATGAAGGTGACCAGAAGTGCTGGATACGGTCCACCCCTGCTGTCTTGCCAGGTGGGCTCTTATCTCCACTGAGATGCCTGCTCTCGAATGCCACTTGAGGGTGGGGTCACTGGCTTGTTGTTGTCACGCCCCTAGAGCAATTGAAATTATCTCTGCTGGCAATACTCTGCCCTCGTTTAGGGTGGTTGCGGTTGGTCAATGTCCCTTTGGCTGGTGCCTGGCAATGTGGGTGGATTGATTTCTTGCCTGTTGGGCCCTGTCTGGGGCCTCCCTCAGATAGGGCCGCTGTGTCACTGGACCCCCTTGTCTCAGACACAAGGTTTTCTGCTGCTATATTATTGTGCAGGGGGAGTAGGGTTAGCTCTCCTCCATAACGAATGCACTCTTTAACAACTTTTCTTGTCTCCTGTTGCCTTTCAACTTGGAAGGACATGAGGTCTTGGCCTACACCTGTGGAGTACCAGGCTCAGAAGACCTTGTCCCGAGCCCTCCTGGTTGTGCTGCAGAACAATGCTGACCCCCCTACCATCCTGGACCTTGACGATTCTGACGATTTCAGGTGTCACCCTGCTGACCCCCTAATCAACCTACCCTGGACTGTCCCTGTCCTGCAAATCTGGTCATGCTTGTGACCTAGATTAGGCTTTACAGACTCTGGACACACAGCCCATGTGAATTTATAAATTATTAAGAGCATTCTTAAAACATCACTCAGCACAGCCAGAAGACATCTGGTCACCCCGTTGATCTTGGTTCCTCTCTAGGTTTCTTCCCACAATCCGGCCCCCATAGGGAGTTTTTCCTAGCCACCATGCTTCAATCCTGTTGTGCTCAATGGGGTTTTAGGCTGGGTGTTTTGTAAAAGCACTTTGTGACAACCGCTAAACGAGCTTTATAAATACATTTGATTGATTGGTTGATTGTCTTTGCTTGACAATCCTCTTAAGGCTGAGGCCATCCTTGCTGATTTTGCACCTATTCCTACCACACTTTTCCCTTCCAGTTTTTCATGAATATGCTTTGATAAAGCACTCTGCGAACAGCCAGCCCTTTTTCGGAATGACCTTCTGTGACTTATCATCCTCCTGGAGGGTGTTAATGAATGTCTTCTGGACAACTGTCAAGTCAGCAAGCTCAGGGTGTCAGGATTGCTACCTCCGGAGGTAGCAATCCTGACACAGGGACTTAATTAGTTGACCAAAGCTTATCTCAGGTCAACATTTCTGTATTGTAAATGTTTTGTTCTAATATTGTGAGATTTGGATTTCCTATGAGCTGTATGCTGTAATCATCAAAATTACCAAAAAAAGGTTTGAAATGTTTCACTTTATGGGTGGTGGTGGTGGTGGTGGGGTGACTAGGAACCAAGTGCAAACATTGACTACGGAGATGTGGATTTACCTAAACAAAGAACACGATATAGTTATAAACAAAAGCGGATATACAAATAAGCGGCAAAACGGAAAACACCTGACGTAATGTGTACTCTCACAAACAACAACAACAACAATGAACCACACCAAGTGACAGTGGAATGGAACCTATATACACACACAAATCACAAAACAGGTGCGCCTAATTGGCCAAAGTGTCAAAAGTGCGCTTGAAAATAAGTGTCCCCAGAATCCCACCACCAAAAGGCACCGTGCTACCCCACTGGTAATGGATCTAAAAAATATGAGTGTCACTTTTTTATTTGAATTACTGCAAAAAAATAACTTTTCCCTATATTTTATACTTATTATATTTTATATATTTTTATTTAATATTTATATTTTTTTAAATGCAAACAGAAAAGATGAAGGGGTGTACAACTGAGGAAGAAGACATATATTCTCTAATTTCAGAAATACTCTTTACAGGTCCTCAACTGGTAGCTTCATTAAATAGTACCCACAAACAACTGCCACAATGTCAACAGTCAAGGGGTGACTCTGGGATGCTGGCCTTCATTATGGACAAAATTGCAGGGAAGTATCTCGCACTATTTAATAGTTACATATTAATTTTGCTAAAATCACACGTCATCCTGTTCCAAATGGCAAATTGCCCTCTCTCTTTAGTTCAGGAAGAAGGGGCCTCATAAATGGCCACATTCCTACTGATCTAAGAACAATACGGTGATACCAAGAACCAATGATCAAAGTGCCACAGAACTCAACATACAGATAGGTGTCACTAATAAACAAAGACCAGATCCTCTTTTCTAGTTTCAATCACTTTTGACAATACTTTTGCTCTGTCTAAAATGTCTTCCTGAATTCAACATTAAATTAGACTTATACAGTGTATAATCCGTTAAAACATCAAGTAATCTACACAACACCTTCTAGACAAAGAAAAGCCATATCAGAGACAGGCCAATAAGAAGAAAAAATTAAGATCGGCAAAAGAACAGAGGCATTGACCAGAGGAGAACAAGCTACGTAGGGTAAATTCCCCTTACTGATATGTGGACAAGCACAACTAGTGGATGCAAGCTACAACTTAGAGGGCGGTCAAATGATCAGATGACATGGGAGAATTTGTTTTGAACACCAGGCAGGCTGCTGCGTTCTGTATATTTAGCAGGGGTTTGGTGGTGTGGGAAATACATTTTTCGAATTAACATTTTGAGCACTGTTGCTGTATTTCCTATCTTGCACTGTACACAGGTTTGCGGGTCGAGTCAACTTAATTCTAATTTACTCAAATCAATACTCTTTGAAAGCAAAAACTTTAGTTCAAACTATTTTTAATGTGATGTCATGGTGTTTACAAATGGAGATAAAGCTTCACAGCAGTTTCCCCATGAAATGACAAAGAAACTTTCACAAGATTGGCAATTTTACAAGTGTCTCAGGTATGTACCTCCTTAATCCCGTATCAACCAATAAATGGGATTGGCGCGAAAACTCACCGGAGAACTAAGCTTTTTCTGTTTTCCAAAGGCACACATAGTCGATTATCAAAATGGAGGATGTCAGGACCCATTTGAAAACAAAATGGATGAACTGACCAAAATGTTTACACAATATATAGGAACAGTAAAATTATGCAAATAACTATTTATGCATTTATCGATAAGACTTACAGTGTCATTGTCAATGTCTTTATCTTATCTATTTTCAGGGACACTGTAACGAATGGGATGTTGGCTGAGCAAGTCCCCTTTTTAGGGAATGTCTAAATAACAGCAGGTGGCTCATGTTCCTTTGTACTGTAAAGGTGAACAGGACTCTATTGCTTATTGACAGAGCTGAGTTCAAAAACTATATGCAAAACCGCATATAGTAACAGTCCCCATCAACTTTCATCAAGTTGTCTGGGCAACCTTGCATTCCCTAGGTTACATCATGGTGGCAACTAATTCATAAATGTGCATTCAGCAAGGACTAACTTTGTCAATTATAAAGTTGGGAAGAAATACGTTTGACAGTGTAAAATGTAAAATCGGAAACAACTATCATGACACGGTTTTATGTTGGTCTCTGTGCTTGTAACAGATAAATGATACTTGTTCCCATCTTCATGATAAAACCTGATATAATGAACTGTTATGCTAACAACATAAGAGTTTTTACTTGATAAATTGCAAATACTTTTCCATCTTCTACAGTGGGAAAAGCTGTGAGCCATACCAACAGTGAGTTTCACATTTCCAAATATGAGATAACAAGTACTTTTATTTGCACCTGGGCCACTTCCTTTATTAGGTGAGATTGTACTCTGTGAATATTATAGCATGAACCAGTAGGGGCATGTTACCGCTGTCAGGGTTCCACCCTGACTGGACTATGTTCTGGCTCTGCCACCCCCTCTAGTGGCCTGTGGGCGACGTGCCCTTCACCGTCACTAATCACCCAGTCATCAAGCACACTGCCAACTGTTCGCACCTGTCCCTCATTACCTACTCACCTTCCCTACTTAGGTTCCTGTTTGCTCACCCCTCCGTGTCGATTCAAACAAGATACTATGCAGATCTCCACTGCTACGTATAGATGTTTTGACTACTGCGTTACATTGCAGCCTTTTGGCTTACAAGCCTTATTTTCGTCACCGGGAACTATATATGTATTTACACACATATATTCCTATCACCCTCTGACTACTCCTACTACCACTACTGGACAATTCGCACTGCTCGGTTATCCGAGCACTAAGACGCTATCCCTGAAGTCGCGCGTTTGGATCTTACCCTTCACTCCGCGGACACCGCATCCTTACAACCGCCTTAATGGTTTGAGAGAAGTAGGTTTAGTCTAGGGTGACCGTATTGAACAGATATTTTCCAGCATAATACCTGGAGTAGGGTCAGGTCCAATATAAATGGCAAACATTTGAATAAGGTGGACCAAAACAGGTGCAAGTTAATAGAACGTCATTAGAAATTAACTTAGGAGGGTCAAGCCTTCCATGACGATTAGAAAAGTGTTTTGTTTTTTATTTGTTGATTTTGGAGAAATAACTGGTCGCAAAGTATAATCAGTGTAATTTGTTAAAGGGTTTGGGTTAGCTTGGTTACCTTTGTTTTCCACTTTTGTTGAACTAAAGATTTTATGTCCTTGAGTAAAAACAAAAACGTTCAGGTGGGTGTACTTATTCAAATGATTGAGTGTTGCGTAGGTTGGTCAAGTCTCACAAAAAATTATTCCCCAAAACAATAGATATGGTGCTCTAAAAGTTCTGCAAGATTGGTAATTAACTTAATGTTAGCCTATAATAAAGATGTTTCCAACAAAAATTAACACACAAACAATGATTTTTCGTTTTTTCCTATAGTGTTTCTTTATTTCAAAATATTGCAGTGTGTTATGAAGAAGTCCATTTAATTTATTTTAGTGTGCTTTCTATTTGTTGGTCTCAGTGTCCCTTTTAAGGTTTCACACTTCTATTCTTGTCTTTCCCTGTCATTAATATTCTCTGTGTAAAGCCTGCCACAGCTGCCGCTGTACCGCAGTGTATTGTAATGAGAAATGTCTGTTGAGGAAGAGTGGAAGTGTATTCGACAAAGTGGTCTGGTGCGCCGTAGGAAGATGGCACTGACAATGGGTCTGCATTCACCTTGCAGTTGTGTTAATTTTCTCAAATAACAATTACATATTTTGAAAATGACAATGCATTTGTTAAATTGCTTGATTATTTGAAAATAGTTCACTATCGGCTTCTAGTGTATAGATGTTGAGACAGACAAATCGCCAAACCCATTTGCAGATTGCCACAGACAGTTGCAGTTTGTCACACAGAAAAATTTAGACCTTGGGACTAGAAGGTTCTATCTTACATTTTTGTAAAAATCACTCATATATCATTACTATTTAGTGAGTTCTTAATATTTTTGTGAAGTTAGATTTAAAGAAAAACATACTTAGTGGGTTCCATTTAGTGGGTTCTTCAAGGTTTTCAAAAACACGATTAAGCTCTATCTGCATAAACCCATTTAAACTTGGTGCTATAAAGTTCTATCTGCAACCCAATCACAAGGCTGCAAAAAATACAAATGCACCAATCAGAACACAGGCTAGGCTAGTGTAGGCAGTCAGGCAGTATCTAAAAGTAGATGAAGTTCTTACATTTTTGTTCAGATGACAGTAATTCATCTGATAGAGTTTCAGCCCTCAAATAGCGAACAGAAATGTGGTGTAAGTAGCTATACGATCTAGCTCTATTCCTAACCCTTTTAGCAATCTGCTGCTATCTAAGTAGAAAAGTTGTCTTCCTCAATATGGTACGCCCCTAGCTAGCTAAGTAACATTGTCAAAACGTTTGCATTAGAGCTAGTTACCGTTAGCACTTGTTAGCGCTAGTCCAGCCTTATTATTTGTTGAAATAAAGGTGCAGCAAGTTAACAGCCTAGTTATCATATTTTCCATCTTTCAATATGGTTAGCCTTAGAGCAATATACCTACCTCTATAGTTAGCTAGCAAGCATTAAGGTTAATTAGCATCATGTTAGCCTTGTTACAAAACCCTTAATTATTACATGATTATACAAATTAAATAAATTCATAAAGGTAGATTGATTAAATATGTGTTTTTCCTTTACAGTGAGGAGAGTGATCAGGGTCCCCTACATGAAGAGCAGGGTCCATTAAATAAAAAGCAGGGCCTACTAAATGATGGCCATGGTGCACTAATTGAGGAGGGTCCACTATACAAAAAGCAGGTTGGGGGGGGTCGAAAGAGGACATCCAATCCATCTTCATCCTTCTCAAAGCAAACCGAAAGCACCCCATACATTGTCATTCAAATGAAATGAAAGATTTTAAAGACTTCCAATCTCAAAGAAACTTAAATATAAACAAACCCCAATTGTTCAAGAGGCCCAACTTGTCCTCACCCAATGCCCATTCAGACTGCATTACTCCACCTCCCAGAGTTCTAAAGCACAAACAAGAGGTAACCGCCCAGTCCTAACCTCCATCCACCTACCCAAACCAAAGGTGTTCTCTAAGAACTATACCTTACACCATTAGTAAATCAGTTTTATTAAGGGGGTGCAATCAATCTAGCTAAAACAATGCTGCAAGCAACTTCAACTGAAGGCAGACATTTGCATGGTCTTATTCTGGAAAGTTTGTTTACGTTGGTTGCTATCCCGACGTTTTTTGCTACAATAATTTTTCCTATTACCTAAACCTTGCAATGAAAACTTTCACTAAACAATAGCACACAATCTGAAATGAGACACACATTTTGATACATGTCATGTCTCCGTAGTGCAAGAACTGTAGGAGGAGTAAGGGTGGATATAATAAAAACTAAATATGTGAGAGCACATAAAGTGGGAGGCTCCCCCACTTAATAAGCAATTTTCTTTATTATATACATTGATTAACACCTTTATTGCTTTTGTTGAACATGTAAATCATCTGCAATAGAAGTTCTGCAACACTCATTACATTTTTAATGATAATGATAAAATTAATTGAGGATTCTAAAGCATAATAATAATTGCTAAGACACCAAACTGACTTCTCCGATGCAGCTGCATAGTAGGAAAATGCAGTTCTTCTCAGATATGTATTAACCTGAGCTACATTAAGAACCAACCATTTGGAGGAGTGGAGATGGTAACTACTAGAGCTGAGACAGAGAACCAATTTTGTTGTCTGAGGGTGGTCAATGTCGTCCACCTCACCAAATCATAAAGAAAACAATGGTAAGGGAGTAAGGGACTTTGCATTCATTTGTAATAAGACGTAGAGATGGAAAAGGCTGCATGCATAACGGTGCATCCCAAAACATTTTAATATTGTGACCTCCCCCATAATTTGAATAAAAAAGTGCCTCCAGGTAACACCTCCAGGTTTCACTTGGTAGAGCCACCACGCACTAACATGTCTAGGAAACGGGCTACAAGAGTCGCATTACTAGTGTCCAGTGTGGTGGAGATATAACTGACTTGATGTATTAATTAATATACACGGTATACATCCAGTTACACAGTGAGCTGACAGGAAGTCACTGAGTCCCTTGTTTCTGTAAAAGCAAGAGGAATGTGTGCTGAGTAAAGCAACACCAAGCACAGAGGTTATCTGCTCCTTTGTGTGGTAGGTTTCAAGTTAATGGCGGTCATGAAATTGTCAGCAATGACAAAGATGTCTGTTAATGAGTTAAAACCATTTTTGTATCTGTTCCCTTCTCGTGACCCCTTTGATGATCCCTCTGATAAATTGACTTGTGACCCTTTTAGATTAGACCGGTGGTGACCGTAGTCCCCTGAGGGGAACTGGGGGAACAGTCTTCCTTTTAGTATAACCTAATAAATAATAATTAACCAATTGAACATGTCTTGTTAATAAAAGAACAGTTGTGCATTGTCTTGACACCCCTAGACTGTATACTTATTGATGATTTTCCTGTGTGAAGTTAGAGATACTTCACTGTCACCTGTGTGGTTGTGAACTGTACTCTCCTTGCAATTAATTAAATAAACTGTTTATTTTGCTAAATACTTTTTTATTCTTACCTGCAATTGGTTAGAAACTGAATCGTATAGATATCTGAAATTTGCCATTAATACAAGCCACTACTGAACCAGAGCCAATCAGAAGCATCTTACCTCAGCGACAGGAGAAAAAGGAACAAAACTTTTCCTCAGTGGTAAACTTTTCCACGATATAAAAAATGTTTGAGATGCGCCTGAATAATATCGTAAATCTGTAATCAACACTGTAGCCTCCACAAGTATTTTTTGCCATTAAAAGTGTAGATTGATTTATTTCTAAATAAAATCTATACTTGATCTATAGCTTGATTAGCAATATGTACATAGAATAAAAGCTTGTTGTTTATCCTAATACCCAGTGGTACGAGGGTACCATTGATTTATTTCTAAATAAAATCTATACTTGATCTATAGCTTGATTAGCAATATGTACATAGAATAAAAGCTTGTTGTTTATCCTAATACCCAGTGGTACGAGGGTACCATTTCAATGGATTTACGATCAGACTTAAAAATGCTAAATTCATCATGCTGTAAGCAAGCTTTAAAATGACCATAAACTTTGTTTTCTGATTATTTAACACCAGTTGTAAACTCTGAGGGGTCGCCAACTTTAAGTAAAGGGAGAAAGAAATGTAGGTTTTGAATTGGACATCAGAATCAAATAAAGAATGTGAGTCATCAACTCAGCAATAAAATCTGCCGCCACCTTTAAGAGATAAGGATCCAGATTGTCTGGAGCTGCAAACATCTGTTGTCAATGTGGTCAAGCTTGACAAACGTGAGCACCTGAAATAGGTTTAAAAGCAAACAAATCAAGAATTCCACCAGATAACAAATATATTTACATTTGTGCTGTTGAATACAGATCCAGCACAGATAGTGTTTATTCAAACTGACAGCTTTATTCTGTGGGAATCTTGTTACTTGTTACTTGTTTGTAACTGTTACGGGAGAAAGACAGGGGGAGGTAGACACAAGAGGGAACAGCACAGCACAAACAACACAGCGCTACTAAGGGAAGTGGATGTAACAGTAACTGTTTAAAAATGTTCTTATATTGCAAAATCTCAGAACTAGTCTTTTTTTGTACTTGTATGGACTTTTTTATGCCACTGTTATGTTCCACGTATGTTATAAATGTGTGATGTCTGGTGAGTGGCTGTGTGTTTACAGGGGCTGGCAGTTGGGGTGACAAGATGAGCGTGGCTACTAGGCCTCTGAAGCGGTTGTGTTTCCTGTTGCGATATTCTGCCTTGTGTGCTACATGTTTATTACTAACCCTTGGGAGAAGGGTAAGGTAAGCCACTTGGGGACACCTGGGGATTACATAAGCCCACAAATAACCACTGTTATATACCCTAGGTCAGATACGAGCAAGTGTCATCCTTTGTTTTATGTAGCAGGTAGGTCAGACGCACGGTGGGTTTAGAGAGTGCTAGTCAGGTAAGGAGTAAGGAAGATTAGGGCTCTTTTTAGTTTCTTTGCTTTGACCCCATTCGTTCGGCCCTCCTCTTCTACCCCATTAGTTTATGTATGTATGTATGAACTTATGTATGTAACTAGGTAAACTTGTAAGATTGTAAACTGTATGTAAATATTATAGATGTGCCATCTTGAAGGAGCCAGACTACCTGTGCAACCTGTATTGGCTGCAAGTCCTGCCGTATGCTACCAAAAGTGACAAGAACATTAACACAAAACTAGTGAAGAATCAGTCAGGAAGGATGAGAGAGTAATTGTCTGTCCACCACCTGCAAATCCATTACCTGTTTGGGGTTTGTCTTGCTGTTGCCTCTGTAGTGCACCTGTTGTTACTTCCATTTCCACCTTAACAGGACATTGATTCACAATGCTTCCTAACCAAACAGGTTGATATCTCAGAAGTTTAACTGACTTGGTGTTATTTATTTATTTATTTATTTTTGCTGTGTATTTACATTATATTCTGTTTTAACCAAGATCTCTTTAACAGATGTGAACGATACTATTTAGTTTTCAGTAAGTGTGTTCAGTGTTCTATCTGCACAAAAGCTATTATAGTTAAAAAAAAACATATTTCCATGATTTCTTTTCCCATGATTTCCATGAGTACTTTAAGAATTTCAATAAGAATGGGAAAAATGCAGGTGTTCTATAACTATTCACCTGTTGTGTTTATATATTAAAATCTGAATTCAGCCCTTCTGTGAGCGCACACTGAGATTGTTCAAATGTTAATGTTCTTCGAAAGAGTAATAAAAAAGTGGTGGAAGGAGTGGAAGGGCCACAATCTTTCCTGCGTGCCTTAGGGTCCTGGTGGCGTACAGGTCCTTGAGGGAAGGCAGATTGCAGCCAATCACTTTTTTCAGCAGACCAAATGCATCAAAGCTGGAATGATGGTATTGAAAGTAGAGCTGAAGTTCACAAACAGGATCCTTGTCATGTCCTGGCTGAGAGCCCCTAGCCTACTCTATGCTTTGGGGCTCGCAGTCAGGGCATGCCTCCTAGAGAGGCCTCTGGCCCTCTCTATGCCGCTGTGGGCTCCCCAGTCAGAGCAGCTGTGTTCAGTTGACTCTGATTGGGGAGCATACTTAGGTTAGGCTAATGCCACACATTAGGGGTGGTTGATTGTTTGTTAGTCACAACGCTCATGGTTTGTCTTGTTTTATTCCCTTTTCATTTGGATACGATACACCTTTCGTTTCATAAGTTTGCTGTTTGTTTCATGTATATTTAACGTTCCGTTTGTATGCTGTTTACTCGAGCACCTTTTGTTTCGTTAGCTGTGTAGTTCGTTTTTTGTGTTCTGTGGAATAAATCACAATTTTGTTCAAGAATTCTGCTTTTGGTTTCGCCATGCACAACAGCCATGACAATCCTGCCATAGGTTCCTGAGGAGTCCAGGTGCTGGAGGATGAAGTGGAGGGCCATGTTTACTGAATCGTCTACCAAACCGGTTGGCAAACTACAGGGTGTCCAGGAGAGGGTCAGTGATGGCTTTGAGGTGGAACAACACAAGGCGCTGAGATTACTTCGTTACCAAACAGGTCAGGGGGACGAGTCTGTAGTCATTAGGTCCTGTGATCCTTGGTTTCTTGGGGACGGGAATGATGGTGGAGGTCTTGAAGTAGGCTGGCACATGGCATGTCTCCAGTGAGGTGTGTTGTAGTAATATAACTGATAAGGTATAAGCCTGTCAGGTGAGAGTTCAGGAACAGACAATCTGGATATGTAAGAGGAATGTTAATGGCATCATAAACAAATACCAGATCTTCTTGTCCAATGTTTGTTAGTGACACCTATCTATATGTTGAGTCCTGTGACCCTTTGACCATCTGTTCTTGCTATCACTGTATTCTGCTTAGATGTATAGGAATGTGGCCATGTATGGTGACCCTTCCTCCCTCTGTGGAAGGTTGGGAGATATTTGCCCACCTGGATGAACACAGGATAGGAGAAGATGTAGAATGGGGTCAGGAAGGCAAATGTGAGACACACCATAAAGGATGACTCGTGTTGAATTATACAGAATGAATATGCAAATATCCTGTATCCAATACATCAATGTTGTATTGACTGTAACTATGATTGTTTAGAGATACTTTCCTTTCACTTTGGTGGAAGGGAACTAGGCTTTCCTTGCAAAAAAATCTTTATTGAACGGTTAATTGTGCAAGTGTTTTCTCATTCTTACCTAAATTTGTTAGAAACAGAATTTGGGCCTAGATTAAAATGGCCATAATAGGTGTTAAAGATGTCTGTAAAAACCGGAGACAGCTGATCATCAGAGTGCTTCAGGGTGGATGGAGAGTGTTCTGTCTTTGGAGTGGTCTGTTAACGTCCTCGTTGTGGTAGGGGGGAGGGGGCCACTGAGTTGGGCAGTTTGAGAGTGGCCCATACCGCTGCTGAGGTAAGGGAGGTTGGCTGGGATTGGGGGATGATTCACAGGGAATGATGTCAGGACTGTCCCGTTGTCTTTCAAATTGACAGTAGAACTTGTTTAGGTCGTTGGCCAGGTTAGAGTTGTTGATGGAGTATGGGCCTTAAGGCTTGTAGTTGGTGATCTGTCTAAGGCTAATCTCTCAGAGTATATTAATTTCGCTTTTTTCACCTCCTTGCTAAACCTTTTTTTGACTCTTTAAATATGTCCTTTTCTGAATGCTTCCTGCTTTTCCAACCTTTGCTGTCTGAGTTGAGCTGTGAACCAGAGTTTGTTATTGTTATAACTCACCCTGGTGTGTAATGGTATACAGCAGTCCTCACAAAAGCTCATGTATGACGTCACAGCCTCTGTGAACTCATCCAGACTGTTGATAGCAGTCCTGAAGACATCCCAGTCAGTACATTCTAAGCATGCCCGCAGATCCTCCACTGCCTCACTGGTCTACTGCTTTGATGTCTTCACAACAGGTTTACATAGCTTTAATTTTTGCCTGTAGCAGGAATAAGGTGGACCATGACGTGGTCAGAGTGACCCATTGCTGTGCGGGGGGCAGCTCGGTAGGCACCACTGTATAATGTAGCATTGATCCAGAACAGTGGTTCTCAACCCATTCCTCAGAGAACCCCAGCCAGTCCGGGTATATGAACTGCCCTTTAGCTAGCACACATAATCCTCAAGCCCTTGAATAGTGTATCTGCTGTGCTTGTTCAGGGCTGCAGCTAAGATGTGAAATGTCTGGGGTTCCCTGAGGAATGGGTTGAGAACCACTGATCCAGAATGTTCTCTCTGGTCAGGTAATACATTGACTGTATTTGGGGAGATCATGGCTGAGGATTCCTTTTTTTTTATCTCTGAGGACAATAACTAAGTTTGTCCGCTACACACCAAGTATCTGGTCGGTGAGAATCCGCTGCGCCTCTTGCGCGTTGGCCTGCAGTGGAATCTAAACACCCACTAGAATGAATGATGCAAACTCACAGACTAGTAGAAGGGTCTACAATTGATGTAGAATGATTCCAGATCATGAGAACACTATTGTTGATTACTTATTTCTAACAAATATAAAGCCTGCTGAAAAAGAATGTCGGTTAAATGCGGTTCTAATCTAATTTTTTTATCAGTGTCCGACTGAATTTGCTTTGGGAGGGAAAATGCTGAGTTACCTTGCTTCCATGCATCTACGTTTTTTGCAATATCTAGATGGATCACCTGCATAGATAGAAATTCCATTTACATAGAAACTGAATAAGATATGACGTTTGTATTTTTTTAATATTACTTGAAAACAAATACAACTGTAGACATAATTGACTACACAGCACAATTAAACACTTTATTTAAATAGTAGAGATATGATTGTATAGGATAATCTTCAATATGCACAAAAAAATACTTTTGGGGGGGGTAAATCACTAAATGCCAAAAAAGCATTGAAAAATGTGAATACAATGATTAGCTGTACATTTTTAATAAAGCTGTTGCAGAAGAAATCAGCAGTGTGGGTGATTTTAGCATGTACGTATGGTATATTAACATTAGATCAGCTAGTGACAACGTAGGACCGTAATAGAGAAATACTGCAGATACATTATATAATACGTAAAATTTCAAAACTCTCAAAAGATTGTATCAACAACAACAATTATTTTAATTGTTGTTGATAAAATGCAACAATTTTTCGTAATGCCTAATTTGCTTTTTGGATTGTAATAACTCTAGAGCAGATTCTAGATAGTGAGAAGTTAAAAGAATTATGTACATATCAGACAAGCCATTCTGCTTTTTACAGACTCATCCAGCAAATATCCTCTAGCATGCTGGAGGTGAGTAGAACCTCGTCCAACATACACACTGTCACAACGAGCTCATGCAATTTGTGCAGATGTTTGTGATACATTTTGAAATGTTATTCTGATAAATGTCAGTGAAATGTTCTTGTTATATATTTATATTTCTCAAACATACTACTCAGTTTTCAAATGAATACATTTGATCGAACAGCTGTATTTCAGAAGTAATTTCCTAACTGTTTGCAAGTGTTGTTGTTTTATAATTGACTTGGCATTAAAGTATTGCTGTCATGCAGTTATATGACCTGGTTCATTTTACTGAATGTATCAAAAGTATAAGATTAAACATGTGCCCCCTGTTTTACTGGTTGCCACGTTTCTTGGCCATAGCCTTGGCTAGTTCTGACATGAAGTCTCCGCCCCCGGGGGGTGCTGCTTGCATTGGTGTAGTCCTCTTGGGTGGAAGGGGGGCTCTTTTTATCATTGAAGAGGTTGGAGTGAAAGAAGGTGGGGGCAGAGGTGGAGGAGGGGGGACATCAGCCCCCATATACAACTGGCAAGGCCTAAGATCTAGTACGGGAACCGTGTGGGTCACAGGGCAGAAGGCAGGGTCAGGTGGTGGAGGTGGTAGAGGAAAACCAGAGTCCGGTGGTGGGGGTAAGAAGCTGACTGGGGGGGGAGGTGGTAACGACAGGAACCCAAGAGCCGGAGGTGGTGGAGGGAGGAAGTCTGGTGGAGACTCTGAACCATCATCCTGAGATAGAGGTGGTGGAGGAAGATTGGCCATGGCTGTCTGCAATGGGGGGTACTTTGTGGGCAAGCTGGGAAGTTTTTTGGTGGTAGCATTTTGGGAGGGGCTTGCCTTAACAGCCGGTATTGGGGGGAGGATTTGTGCAGGTGTCAGGGGTGGTGGTGGAGGAGGTTTTATGCCAACATTGGCCGCAGGTTCTGTAGGTAGTTGGGGAGCATATCCATTGGCCTGACCAGAAGCTTTGGCATGGAGAAAATCGGAAAGAAAAGTGCAAGTAATGAATAGTATATTTCAATGGATTTTCATAAAAGATAAAATAATACTATGGCTCATGAAGCCAGATTAACATACAAAATCAAATCTTCAAGATGAGTTAAAGTCTGTTTGGGCACAATAAAATGTTTATCTAAAAACAGAAAAGGTGGAAAAAATACAAACAAGATTGACATTGCAATTTAAAACAGTTATAATTGGGGTTTTATTACAAATGAAAAGAACTAATTAATAAAAACAATCTTTGTCAGTTTTGCCCTGTTGGTGTACACTTCACTGCCCCTAATGAAAAGTTTGAAAACTTTTGTCCGGTAGCCAATCAAATTTACCGCCTGTTTTTTCAGGCCTACAGTACTGTTTTGCAAAACAGGTGTCTACCTACCGTTGGTTATAAGGGAAGATGTTGACGGGATGGATGTTGTAGTGGTGGTACGGTTGTTCCATGCAGAGGTGACTAGTGCCTTCGCCATGGAGGTTTTGTAGTTTTCATAAAGGGACTTTCCATACTGAGGGGACAAACACCAGAGAATTACCATACACACAAGTGCACAAACCTTGTCTGCTTTTTACGCCACAACCCAAGATCATGTTTATCTTTTGGTATTTGCTCTTTCGCTGTCTAAACTCACCTTTGCGATACGTATCCCTGTGACCCAGAGAGTCATTGTCCAGGCATCATCACAGCACAGATACTTTATATATTGAGACTCTTTTTGGATCTGAGGATGCTGAAGATTAGAACAATGATAATGTAAGCCACTCTGAATAAATTCTGCTAAATTATGTAAATCATTGTATATCTTTTATGAACACATCAGCAATCTAAGAGAAATATTTACTGACTAGTAGCCTTAAAATGACTTATTACTTATTGGTATGATTCTATTAACATTAAATGACTGATCACTAATTGGTATGATTTAACTAACTAGAGAAAGTGAGGACAGCTGAAAACAAGACAAATAAAAAAGCACACTACCAGACACACCTTTTTATATAAATACTGGCAATCCTTGTCAATATCATATCCCTTTAAGTGGATATGATACAGCTTTTTTAGTATATATATATATTAGGGCTGGGAATCAATAAATACATTTACTAGTTAATAGCACAATTTTCTGTGATTATTCACGATTAATCCAATGTTTGACAAATGGCAGAATCACTAAAATAAAGCAATAAACACAATGAAGTATATTTTCAAAAGAACATATTATGACATCATGTGAACTGTAAACAAAACAACACATAAAGCAACCCCAAATTTACAATTTTGGTTGAGTTTTTTAAAGAAAGAATTCAGAAAATATTAGATTTTCTGTTTATTATGTAACATTTTCATACAATAAACAACTTATAGTAGTTGTGAATCTATCACGGTTGCGGTGGGATGCAGAACCATACGCAGACATTTTGTAAAGAAAAAGGTGAATTTAATCCAATAAACAAGAAGACGAACTAACCCAAACTGTAAACCTAAATGAAAGGTGCTAAATCCATTAGCAAAAAACATATAAACGACTTACAATAAACGTGTAGCGTATTCACTGTGAATTGGAACTAAAACAGAGACAAACCGCGAAGTTGTGGAACACAAACAATCAACCACACCTATTGTGTGGCTGTAGCCTAACCTAAGTAGGCTCCCCAATCAGAGTCAACTGAACACAGCTGCTCTGACTGGGGAGCCCACAGCGGCATAGAGAGGGCTAGAGGCCTCTCTAGGTGGCATGCCCTGACTGCGAGCCCAAAAGCATAGAGTAGGCTAGGGGCTCCCAACCAGGACATGACAGAACCCTTGGGGATATCCAATTATTATGTAAAACAGCCTACCTATTGTAGTATGCTATGTGTTTCTCAATAAAAACAATTACATCATACATATATTTATATTTGTTTACACATTTTCACAAATATACTCATGGAAACTTCTCAAACAATGTTATCTATTCATCCTTCTTCTAGTTAAGGTCTTTTAGAATAAACAATATAAAGAACATCATTCTACTGGAAAGGATGACCTCCTGAGAGGTCAAAAGGTCAAGATATAGACAGGTGGATATAAAATACCAAGAAGGCCTTAGACCTGTAAGTCTCAACTTGTTACCTGTATAAAAGACACCTGTCCACAGAAGCAATCAATCAATCAGATTCCAAACTCTCCACCATGGCCAAGACCAAAGAGCTGTCCAAGGATGTCAGGGACAAGATTGTAGACCTACACCAGGCTGGAATGGGCTACAAGACCATTGCCAAGCAGCTTGGTGAGAAGTTTAGAACAGTTGGTGCGACTATTTGCAAATGGAAGAAACCCAAAGTAACTGCCATATCCCTTGGTCTGGGGCTCCATGCAAGATCTAACCTTGTGGAGTTTCAATAATCATGAGAACGGTGAGGAATCAGCCCAGAACTACACGGGAGGATCTTGTCAATGACCTAAAGGCAGCTGGGACCATAGTCACCAAGAAAACAATTGGCAACACACTACGCTGTGAAGGACTGAAATCGTGCAGCGCCCGCAAGGTCCCCCTGTTTAAAACTGCACATGTACAGGCCTGTCAGAAGTTTGCCAATAAACATCTGAATGATTCAGTGGAGAACTGGGTAAAAGTGTTGTGGTCAGATGAGACCAAAATCAAGCTCTTTGGCATCAACTCAACTCGCCGTGTTTGGAGGAGGAGGAGGAATGCTGCCTATGACCCCAAGAACACCATCCCCACCGTCAAACATGGAGGTGGAAACATTATGCTTTAGGGGTGTTTTTCTGCCAAGGGGACCGGACAACTTCCACCGCATCAAAGGGACGATGGATGGGGCCATGTACCGTCAAATCTTGGGTGAGAACCTCCTCTCAGCCAGGGCATTGAAAATGGGTCATGGATGGGTATTCGAGCATGACAATGACCCAAAACACACAGCCAAGTCAACAAAGAAGTGGCCCAAGATGAAGCAAATGATGGTCCTGGAGTGGCCAAGCCAGTCTCCAAACCTTAATCCCATGGAAAATTGCGGGAGGGAATTGAAGGTTTGAGTTGCCAAACAGCCTCGAAACCTTAATTACTTGGAGTAGATTTGCAAAGAGGAATGGGACAAAATCCCTCCTGAGATGTGAGTAAACCTGGTGGCCAACTATGAGAAATGTTTGATTGCCAACAAGGGTTTTGTCACTGTTGTCAGTTGCCTCTGATTGGGGAGCCTACTTCAGCTAAGTTAGAATCCACACCCGGTGTGGTTAATTGTTTGGCTATGCCTTCGTTCACGGTCGTTGTCCCTTTTGTGTGTTTGTACAGTGGATACGCTACATGTTTTGTCTGTAAGTTTATTCACAGTGTGTTTTACGTTTAGTTAGTTATGTGTTTTCGCTGATTGCATCTTTAATTTCTGTGTATAGTTCGTGTTTGTTTTGTTTTGTCTGAATAAATTCACCATTTTCCTTTAACAATGTATGCGTTTGGGTCCAACAATCACCAAGATTGTGATCGGTTTTGCCACCAAGTACTAAGTCATGGTTTGCAAAGGGTTCAAATACTTATTTTATTGAGTAAAATGCTAATCAATTGATAACTTATTTGAAATGCGTTTTATGGGACAGTCTCTCACTGCTCAAATAAACGTATTAATAGACTGATTTCTTTGTCAGTGGACAATTGTACAAAATCAGCAAGGGATCAACTATTTTTTTCCTCCACTGTATATGTATGTACACACAAGATGTACTAAACTAAACAAAGCACAAAAATGTGTGCGCGTAATAGTGGACTTTCCTCAGTTGTCTTGTTTTTAACTGTCAAAAAGATACATTTTCTCCAGTTTTTCATCTCAATAAAAACATCAAGTTACAATCTAAAAAAACAATTTTTGGAGTTTCTCATATGCAATAATTATGTAAAAAAAACAGCATGCTAATTTCTGGGTAAAAAATTGGGAAATTAGTGCATCACCTGCAAAAGTATTGATCTTAAAAGTGATATAAAAAAAGATATTTACAATTATAATTTACCAACTTTCACTGTATCCTTGTTTGTTCTTACATGCATAATTCTACAAAATTGAGTACCTGAGAAACTCCCCATTTAAGCATTCTTGCTGGTCCGTCTATCAGTTTTGATTGACTTGTAGTCCCCTAATAATACCTAGTCATTGGACAATGACAGTACTATTCCCCACCATAAACCTACCTCGACTAGCTAGTACTGTTCCGTTCTCATTTGGCAAGGGAAGGAGAAGAAGAGACAAGTCATGTCATTGTTTAAAATACAGCCTTGTAAAAGTTAGAATCGACAACAAGTGACTAGCCACAACAGTCACATCAAGCGTCTTTGGGTCGCTGAAAAGCGCTATATAAATATAATGCATTATTATTATTACTAGCTCAAAAATAAAGATAGCCCAACAATGCTTTTGGGGGTTGAAAATTACATAGAAATTCTCAAATTCATGGACTGTGGCTGACCTTTCCATGATTTCTAAATATTCATAATTTTAAAAAATCTACTTTGTTTGGAGGCTATTGTTGTGGTAATATTAACAATTTAATGTATTAATTGATCATACACTGGCTTACATGTCAAACTGTTGTTGCATTAAGAGAGCAAAGGAATGTTGGGGTCATAAAGCTAGATGAGATCTGGTCTGTGTTAGTTGATAACAGCTGAAGTTCTGTGACCCTTTGACCATCTGTTCTTACTATCACTGTACTGTCCCTAGATCAATAGGAATGAGGCCCTGAGTGGGGGCTATTGACCACTTGGATAAGCACAAGGTGGGGGGGTGATACTTCCTCTTCTTGGTGTGTTTATTAGGGCATCTGGATAGGACAGGATGGGAGGAGAACTGTATGGGGGCAGGACGGGAACAGACACACACGCGCACACACACACACATCTGTTGGAAGATGACCCTTGCTTTTGTATGCTAAATGAATATGCAAATAACCTGAGTATAAAAACTGAATGTAACTGAGATTGTGTTAGAGACTCTTCACTGTTGCTTAGGCAGCTGTGAACTTTACTCTCCTTGCAAGTTGTTAATAAACTGTTAATTGTGCTGGACACCTTTGTTGTTACTCTTACCTGCAAATGGTTACAAATTAGATCGTATTGATTAAGAAATGTGCCACGATACTGTACATTATTTCTCAAAATTATATTAATAAAACTAGCTAATATATTGCGCTTTGATGGGTATTTTGCTAACAGAAATTTCAAGTTGTGAAACAACTGTGTAAAGTGTAAAGTAAATAATGGAAACTGCTCACTCACCTTTAGAACAAAACAGAAATCTGTTGGGGCCTTGTATTTGTTTTTGAACTCTTTGCCATAGTAGACATTCACATTGTCAAACTGGACGAAACACACCAGATCGCGTGTCTGTGGGGAAAAAAGGTAGAGAGGGGATGTGAGAGTCCTAAACTCCCCTGGGGTGGGGAGCCTTAGCCTGTGAGTGCAATATGAGCAACCCATTAAAGAAAATAATTGGCTATGACATACTTTCTAAACATTGGGTATATATTACATTTTAGCTACATCTTAGCAGGGGGCCTCATGGTGAGACCAAAGGTCCCTTTTGTGGATGGGGGAGTGTAGTTAAGCCTTAGCAATAAGACTGCCTTTCTACAATGTATTTTTAAGCTGTAGATACATTTTTATGTATATTCTTCTTAATGATACTAGATCCCAGGGGTTCCTGAATTGCACCCCGTTAAGTCACTGCTTTATAGTAAAGCTGCCTTGCTAAAGAAGGGAAGTTACATTTTCTTACATAATGCACCTCAGTGATCATGTATACAGGGATGTAATGGTAGTCTCTAGGAAGACCGCAAAAACATTTTGTTTAAAAAAAATACAGGATACCAGGCATAAAAGAAAACATAAAACTTTTACCTTGTTCTATAAGCATATCAGAACTGGTACATTTAAAATGTTAGTGTAAAAGTTTGGTGTAGATAGCATGTATAAATGTTGGATTATTTGGGGGTGTCTTTTGTGTTCTATTCCTACTTGTCTGAAACTGAAGCCACATAGCCAGTGTGTGTGTTTTCCGTTCATGGGTTGTAGCTTGAGATTGCCTTGACTTTGACCAGCTAACCTTGCTCTTCCCTTTCGGTACATAATAAATTCCAGAGGCTCGCAGGAGAAAAAGACGCGGTTTCCACGACTTCTTGCCATCCTCTCTAAGATAGAGAACCCCTTCTAGGTCAGGCACAATAATGGAGGTCCCACAGAAGTTCTCCTGTATAGTGAGGAGACAGGATTTGCAGTCATGGAGAAGTCACAATTTAAAACAAAGTATTTTATCTTTTTATTAGTCTCGACTAGTTGTTAGATTCTGCGTGGCTTACCTCCACAAGTAATTCCTTGTCCCTGTCTTTCATGTCTTTCAGAGTTTTCTTGTCCTTCTTCCAGAGATAAAAGTTCTATTGTGAAAAAAATTTGGAGTTTGTTGAATAAGATTTAAAATAACATTAAACCATAACGAAGTGAGGTGAAGGGAATAAAGACAAATAGGCGTCCATGCCCCAAATGGGGGAAAGAGCGTTGGATCTCACTCTCACAAGCCTGCCATGCCAGGACGTGACAGTACTTCTCACCCCAGTGGCACTGCCAGAACATAAAATTTAAATCAAGACAAGAAAAACATTTCTATAACTAACAATTAATTAAGGTCCTTTTCTTCAATGAACCTTAAAATAAATGTTCTGCATGATTATTTAATTTCCATGCATTCCTCTATATTTTGGATATTTTCTTGACTGTTATCCTCTCGTATGAGGAGAAAATTTTTATTTACCCAGGGAGGCACATTTAGGCCTGAGTCTCATTTACAAGTGTGCCCTGGAAACATAAATCCAAGAATAAAACAACAATTACAATACAAAACAGTGCATCCGGAAGGGGATTCACAGCGCATAACTTTTTCCACATTTCATCATGTTACAGCCTTATTCCAGAATGGATTCAATAAAAATGGATCCTGGAAATTTTACAAACAATACCCCATAATGACAAAGTGAAAATGGTTTGTTTAATATTTTTCCTAGACTTGCAAAAATTAAGAACAAAAATATAAACATGTACATAAGTATTCACAGCCTTTGCTCAAGACTTTGTTGAAGCACTTTTGGCAGAAGTTACAGCCTCAAGAGTATAACGTTACAAGTTGGCACACCTATTTTGGGCAGTCTCTTCCATTCTTCTTTGCAGGACCTCTCAAGCGCCATCAGGTTGGATGGGGAGTGTTGGTGCACAGCCATTTTCAGATCTCTCCAGAGACATTCAATCAGGTTCAAGTATGGGCTCTGGCTGGGCCATGTCAGGGACATTCACAGAGTTGTCCCGAAGCCACTCCTTTGTTATCTTGGCTGTGTGCTTAGGGTTGTTGTCCTGTTGGAAGATGAAGCTTTGCCCCACTTTGAGGTCCATTCATCTTTCCCTTAATAATGACTAGTCTCCCAGTTCCTGCCGCTGAAAAACATCCCCACAGCATGATGCTGCTACCACCATGCTTCACTGTAGGGATGGTATTGGACAGGTGATGAGCAGTGTCTGGTTTCCTCTAGACATGATGCTTGGCATTCAGGCCAAATATTTCAATCTTTGTTTCATCAGACCAGAGAATTTTGTTTCTCATGGTCTGAGAGTCCTTCAGGTGCCATTGGCAAACTCCAGACGGGCTGCCATGAGCCTTTTACTGAGGAGTGGCTTCCGTCTGGCTCCTCTACCATACAGGCCTGATTGGAGTGGTGCAGACATGGTTGTCCTTCTGGAGGATTCTCCTCTTCACAAAGCAACGCTGGAGTTTTGTCAGAGTGACCACTAGGTTTTTGGTAACCTCCAAGACTTGTATACTTGTATGTTTAATTTTTGGAATATGACTGTAACATAATAAAATGTGGAAAAAAGGAGGCGTTGTGAACACTTTCCAGATGCACTGTATATACAATGTACTGACAATAGCCATCATAATAAAAAAAATGAATTTTAAACTGACACATGGACACCAGGGCATCCTAACTGAACTCAAATTGGATACAATTCCCCATATTGTAATGTGGCCAATTTGTCCTTTAGGAGATTTAGCATACTATAACAATTGTAATATTATATTTGAATGTAATACTTTAACGCAAGAAAATGTAATTCAATAAATTCTATACGATTTCTAAATAATTGTGAATTGTGAAAAAAGATACTGGATTGCTCATGGATTTTTTTATACTCCTTAAAAAAAATTAAGGGAACACTTAAATCAAACATCAGGTCTTGATGCCAAAAATATATTAAAGATCAGAATCTGAACAAAGCAAGGCCTTCCCTGAAGAAGACACTGTCTGGATGGCAGCATAAGTTGCTCTAAAACCTGAATAGATTGTTCAGCATTAAGGGTACTTTCCCAGACAAGTCACCAATGCCATCACAATGCTGGATTTTGAAATGTGCGCTGATTACACACTGGATGGTCCCTTTTCTCTGCAGAGGATGTGGCGTCCATGAGTCCTCAAAATAATGTAACATTTAGATTAGTCAGACCACGGGACAGTTATCCACTTTGCCTTAGTCCAACTTAAATGAGCTTGGGCCCAGAGAAGGCAGTTCTGAATCTTGTTTATTTGTTTTTTTCTTTGCATGGTGGAGTTTTAACTTGCACTCAGGGTACTATGAGTTTCTATCTTGCTCAGTTTGGTTTTGCCTTTGTTTTTGATTGCAGCCTGTTCTGTTGTCATCATTGTTTCTCGCTTGTTAGATCCCTATTTAGTGTGCCAAGTTCTGCTCTGCTCTTTGAGTTATTATGTTGTGGCTTGCCGTTACGTGTCTTGCCTTCCTTGTTCCTATGTTCCTGCCATTTTGTTGTTTTTACCTGTTCACCTTTTTTTTAACCATTCGTTGGTGGTTCACTCGGCACATGATGTCTTGTTCCTCAAAATGATTACACCAGACTAGTAGACTGTAAAGTTTTTACCTGTTCTTGATTATGGACATACTATATACCAAAGTCAGTCAAGGTGCAGTTTGCTTGCAAGTAGAGATCTTTGCACCCCTCAAAGGATGTGCCTCCCTAGACAATCACAGACCCACTGCCAAACCTGTCATGTTGCATGATGTTGCAAGCAGCATAACAGTCACCATGGCGCCTCCAGACTCTTTCACATCTTTCACATGTGCTCAGTGTAAATCTGTTCTCATCTGTGAAGAGGATGGGGTACCAATGGCGGACCTTGATGCCCAATGATGCCCATCTATGATCCTGTCCAGCTATTCTCTTGTAACGGCCCGTCTCCTGGTATCTTCTACATGCACTTGAGATTGTACTGGGAGACACAGCAAACCTTGCGACAACACCTTGCGCGTGGATGTGTCATCCTTTAGGAGCTGGACTACTTGTGCAACCTGAACGGGCTACAGGTACGGCCTCATTCTACCAGTAGTGACAAGGACACAAGTAGCAAAAGGCTCAACTAGAGAAGAATCGTTCAGGAAGGATAAGGAGAGAGCAATTGTAGCCACCACCTGCAAAACCATTCCTTGTTTTGGGGTTGTCTAGCTGTTGCCTCTCCAGTGTACCTGTTTATCCCTTTCATTTGCACCAAAACACTTATGCATCCGACCTGGACAGATTGATGTACATGAAATTGGATTGACTAGGTGTTATACTGTGATGATTGCGTGTTCCCTACATTGTTTTGAGCAGTGGACTAGGAATAGGACAAGTTGAATTTGTATTAGTATCTAATAAGGAGAAGTAATAGTAGAAGAAGGAAGAAGTGTAAAAATAATAATAGTACAGTAGCTGTAAGACAAGTGAAATACTGTAGTGCTAGTAACGCATGGCTGAACAGAGAAGGAAAAGGATTGAGTGTAAGAGGAGGTAGGATGAGAATTGGATTGGGAATATTGGGAGTTGTAGAAGACGTGGGAGCAAAAGTAAGAGGTGAAGTAGTACTAGTAGTAGTGGAAGAAGATGTAATAGTGGGATTAGGAAGAGTAAGAAGAGGAGGATAGTTGTAGTCAGAGGTTTTAAATAATAAAACAAATCATTTCAAATAATAAATATGGGAACTAAATATTGTATTTCAAAAGGTTTTAAAATAACATTGAACTATTGTGTATTTTTACAAACAACAGTTAAAGTGAGTTGAGTACAAATGCAATAAAACAGGTCTGATTAGCATACATTTAACATGTTTAATATAATTGCAGCTTGAAGAAAGGCTGTAAAAGACTTACCTGAGGGTTTTTGAAGACTTCATATTTCTCTGTTCTCTCTCGAAAAATAACTTTGTTTTCACTGTCCCTTGTCCATGCAGATAATGGGTCTACTAGGTTCTCATGGTCTTCAAAGCCCCTTTCTGTCACAACAGATTAATATCAAGGTCAGAAAACTCTATAGAGTTAGTCCATTTTATGTCAGAGTTTAATGTCATCTTGCTCTACAGCAATGTATAACTGCATGTCACCAGCATAGCTGTGGAAATTGACGTCATGTTCTCTAATAACATTGCCTAAGCATGTATATTTGTGAGGCCAGACAGCTTTTTTGTGCAACACCACATGGTGTCATGTTTCTCAGATACTGTTTGCTGTTGTCACTTCTTATATGGATACTGATTGACATTTCAGAGTAGGCACAGTGGTGGAAATGTACAGAAACTAAGTGTTCATCCAATTTTTACTGAGGTGCCTTGCAAACAGCTGTTGTAAATGACTGGAAAACTATGACAAATAGCATGATTTGTTTGAAAATATGGAATTTCAACAGGCAAGGCATCCCCTGGAGTCTCATTAGGTCTTAAACTTCGTTAGTTAAAAAACGTACAGCCAGGATCAGCACTAGAAGGAACAGACAAAGTTTTCCTGAACTGAAAGTGTCATGAAACGTAGAGGACCATGTAGCTTCCTAGATTGGATTTCAACCCAATGACCCAGGACTATGAAGGCATTCCATAACATTCTTAGCTTCCATAGCTATTTGCATCCTGCTTTTTCATTGAGCGCTGCCCTGAACCCTGTAATGCACGCATCTTCATGGAGTGTAAAAGGGAGTTTAGGAATTGCCAATCCCAGATATAACGTTTTTCAATGATGTGCTCATATAAGCGATGGGTGTCCAGCACCTACCAGAAGGCCCTTTAGGATGGTAGAGGAATGATTTAAACTCCTCCAGACTCTTTGGACAGTTTTTTAAGGTTTGAATATTTTCCTGACCATCCTTGACACCATTTTCAGAAACGATGTATATATAGCAGAATAAAGTCTGAAAGAACTTGCATATCTCTGGAGTTTCAGTTCTCCCGAGTTTAGTTCACATTCCTGTTAGATATGTAAAAACGACTTATTTAACAGGTAGATGTATAAAATACAAGCATTGGTTTCTTTCTTTTTACTCCATAGACATGGAGTATAAACATGTTAGATAACTGGTTTGGTGGTACTATGAGTATTTAACTCAATGGAAAAAATTTGGCTAGCGGACAGAAAAAACTATTTTTGTGATTTGTGTTTAAAAGTGCCTTCATATTATTGTTGCATATAACAATAAGTGATTTTTCAGTAGGCATTTTTGTCTTCTTTCTCCCTCACACAGAATGAAGAACACAGAATTACATCTGCAAAATGTCCACATTTTACTGACCTAACAAAACACAGCACCAGATAATTTTCACCTTCTTTATAAAGACATTTATTCAAGATCAAAATCTTTACTGTACATTGTTTAATTCGTTGATGTAACAATGGCCATTGGAAATCAAAATCACTAACAAATTGATGGCAGGATTCAAACTCACATTGAATATGCATCCTCAGAACCATCACTGACCCAGGCAGAATAACGTTCACCACTGCGTCTCAAGAGCATGGAGGAGATTCCTGGGAACGGGCCATTACACAAGGAGAGCTGAACAGAGCTATAGGGCATCAACCTAGCTGCAGGACTGATATCTGCATGACTCCATGAAGGCCTGACATCCTCTGGTGCAACTCTTATGCTACGAGGCCCGGAACCTGATGGTTTTCTGTTCTACCTCATCATAAATTGCACACACCTGGTATCCCAGTTCTAAATAGGACTCTAATTAGGAGGTTGCAATGAAAAAATTCCAGAGTTGAATACCACTGCTCTAGTGGAACCTGTGCCCACTGCTCAGACATGCGTTCATCACAGAACACCAGAATTGAACATGTGACAGATGTGAAAGAGCCTGAAGACGCCGTGGTGAACATTATGCTGCTTGCAAAATCATCCAGCATGACCGATTTGTGGGTCAGTGTTGGTTTGGGGTGGCATTATCCTTGGAGGGACACACATACCTGTCAGGTACTGGGATGAAGGCCCATCGTCAGACCTTACCCTGGTGCAGTAGGCCCTGTGTTGATCTTGGCGCCGTTCAATGCCCGGCCTCAATTGGCCAAAATGTGTAGGCAGTTCCTGGATTACTAATACATTGATGCCATTGCCTGGCTCTCAAGTTCCCTAGATCTAAATGCAATTGAGAACCCCTGGGACGTTATGTATTGGTGCATCCGTGCCACAAATTAGCGCCACAGACGGCTCATCCAGGTCTGTGAGGAGATCCCTAGGACACCATCCGCTGTCTTATCAGGAGCATACCCAGACATTGTCACTGCATACAGGCACGTGGTACACACTACTGAGTCACATTATGAGTTGAAAAAGCCTGTGATTTAAATTGCTTACTTAGATTTTCGTTTGAATCCAGCCCTCAATCAGTTGGTTATTTTGGTTTCCATTGACCATTTTTGACTTATATTGTTCTTAACTAATTACACAATGTACAGTAAAGATTATGATCTAGAATATATTTAGTTAATTGAGAATTTATGTTTGATTTAAATATTCCCTTAATTTTTTGCTTGGTGCTGCAGAATTATAAAAGAGCAATTATCTCACCTCTCTTTTGTCAATGTGAAACTGAGCTCTTATGTGCCAAGGTATTTTCAGCCTAAAGCCTAATGGAAATACGTGACCACATGGCACTTCTGACTCATTTTCATTTCCAAGGCATAATGCTGAAAATACAACCATTGTCATGCAATTTACTCACCAAGCTGCAGCTCAGGGTTGGTCTCAAATAGGCTCCAGTCCACGTTACAGTCACAGTGGGTCTTCTCAAACAAGTTGTCCAAAACATTCCTTACTGTCTGTCTCTCATCCACCATCAGTGTCTTGGAGCTTCCATCATTCATTACGACCTTCACCACCAGCTGCAAGGAGATAGGACAAACTGTATTGTGTAGTAGGTCTTATTTATTTAAATGATAATAGGACTGGTTGTTTTATGTGGATATATTTGGAATAAAACCGATATTAGTGTTTCATGATCAAAACACCTGAAGCATCTTAGAATGACTTCTCACTAGCATAATGTTGCCTTACATCGACAGTTTATCAATAAAAATTATGTCATGAATAGTTAAGTCAGGTGTAATGACGAATGGTCCTAGAACTTTCAGAGACATATTTACTGTTTGTACATTTTAAGTACTTTAATATTATTTTCTTTCAAGTTAGTTCATAAACGACATTTAATTCTTACAGAACCTTCTACTATATCTTTCATATTTAGAACACAGCACACCCAGTGGCAATTGACCACAAAAAAACGTTAGGAAATGAAACTTCCTCCATCACATTGCTCAAAACAGGTCTTTCTTTAAAACATGATGTGTGTTTTGTGAACTTTCAAAAGTGCCTTTTTGAACCCTATTAAATATATACAACTGTACAGCAGAAACTTAGTCATTCACTCAAGCCATGATCAAATATATCTAATATACCACCATTCAAAAGTTTGGGGTAACTTGGAAATATCCATGTTTTCAAGAGAAAGGCAATGTTTTTGTTCATTAAAATAACAAAAAATGTATGAGAAATACTGTATGTAGACACCATTAATGTTAGAAACTGATTATTGTAGCTGGAAACTGGTATTTTTTTTATGTCATATGTAATATCTACATTGGCATACAGACACCCATTATCAGCAACCATCAGTCCTGTGTTCCAATGGCACGTTGTGTTTGCTAATCCAAGTTTATCAAAGTTGCTTATGAAACTCGTAATTCTATTTTTGTTCTTAGAAATTAAGGCTATTCCACGCAAGAACTTGTCAATAAAAAGAAAGATCTTGTACAACGCTGTGTACTATTCCCTTCACAGAACAGCTCAAACTGGCAGCCTTATAAAACAGTATCAAAACACTAGTCTCAACATCAACAGTGAAGAGGTGTCTCCGGGAAGCTGGCCTTCTTGACAGAGTTGCAAGGAAAAAGCCATATCTCTGGACAATACAAGGAAAATATTAAGATGGGCAAAATAACACCGGTACTGGATATAGTATTATCATAAAAAGGTGTGGTGTTCTGATCACAAAGAGGAAAATTGCCTGACAGGGACCAAATAAAAAGATGCTGGAAGAGTGCTTGACAAAATCTATCAAGCATGGGGGAGGCAATGGTGATTCTGAAGCGGGACAGTACAATTACCTAAAGCACAAAAAAAAACATTTAGCTGGTATTCTTTGTGGCCAGCACAGTCATATCAGCTGTTGTGGGAGCAGCTTGCACGTATGGTATGTAAGATGTGCCCATCAAGACAACTTGTTGGAGGCGCTTTAGGAAGCATGAGGTGAAATATCTTTAGATTGCCTCAACAAATTGGCAATCAGAATGCCAAAGGTCTGAACGGTTTTAATTTTTGCCAATGGAGGATTCTTTGCCAAAAGCAAATTGTGAAGGATTATTTATTACTTCAAAACCCTGTCAATGACTACATTATCTGTTGAATTCCCACACAGGCACACCTCTTTCTACTGATTAAGTGATCACCTGAAACAAATCTTATTAAACAAGGAAAATTTTAAAAAAAAACTGCTGTGGTCATCACTATCCCCTTGCACTAGGATAGAAAAAAACTACTAGTAGTACCTCAAAAGTATTTGAACCCCAAAAAATATTGACAATGCTAAAAAAGTTGAAAAGGATGGTCGGGTTGCTACCCTCTTTAAAATTACAAAGAATGTGGTTCATAAACACAAGGTCAGGCAACAGACATTGGAGACAACAAAGATATAGACCGGAAGAGGGCATTTGAATGTCACTCAACAATCGTAAGATGACATCAAGTGACCTTAAAATAAAATGGCAAAAGGCAGCTGGGGTGAAGTGCACAGTGAGGGCGATTTGAAACCGGCTCCTAGGGGCAGGGCTAAATTGTGACAGCAGTTGTGCTTCAGCAAGGCTGGAATTGGGCAGATTTGTCTTTGTGAAGGACACAAGGAATCATGCAATGTACAAGGTTGTCCTGGAAGAAAACCTGCTTACTTCTGCTCTGACAATGTTCCCCAACACTGAGGATTCTTGTCCAGCAGGACAGGACAATGTTCGATGACACACACCAGGTCAATCAAGCTGTGGATGGAGGAACACCAGATCAAGATCCTGTCATGGTCAGCCCAATCTCCAGACTTGTAACCCATTGAAAACCTCTGGAATGTGATCAAGAGGAAGATGAATGGTGACAATCCATCAAACAAAGCCGAGCTGCATTCAGTTTTTTTCCAAAGTCTAGACAATTCGATCACTGTTTGTAATTGTAAATTAAATGCTTTTCTGTTTTTATGCCCTTTTTAATTAGTAGTTATAAGCCTTTGTATTTTCATTATGTCACGGCCCGGGACTAGACGTTGTTTTGCTCCTCTGACAACACCCTGGACTTACGCATGCCTTTTCTTACATTGTCGCCCATCTCCTATTCTGCACACCTGCCGGCAATTCCCCATCAGCACCACTCTATTTATACCTTGGATTTCCCTTTTTAGTTTGCCAGATCTATGCCGTTAGTACGCGCGTTTTGTGCTCCTTATCTGTTCCTTGTGAATTATCCATAGTGCCTTCGTTCGACTGCTACCCGCAGTTCCTTAGTTTATTTCCAATTGTTTTTTAGTTTGGCTACTCCGTTTCATTATTGTGGGACCACTGTGCTCTGCGCTTGGGTTTACTGCCTGACACCTGCCAGCACCCTCTCAGACCTGACACATTATTGATTAGTCTTATATGTATAATAGCAAACAAAATGCATGATGTGAGAGATGTTGCTCATTTAATACTTTTATAATAATGTAGTGTTTTGTGCACTACACTTTTTCCTCACACATCAGTGGTGTCACTGCGAACAGACAAGGTGGAGAGCGAGGTGACAGCAGCACGAGGAACAAGCAAACAGGGCTGTCAAAAGAAGCCCAAAAAAAACAATGCCTTTTTTACACACACTTCAATAGGTGTACTATATAAGTGCGGGAGTGCGCTGGCTCCTCTAATGGGGTCGAGGTACTTTCAAAATCCTTCAAATTCGAATTTGGAATTACAGTTGTGGTCAAAAGTTTCAATACACTTGTAAAGAACATGTATGTCAGGGCAGTATGAGTTTTTAATAATTACTACAACTCTTATTTTTCTGTGATGGAATCATTGGAGAACATATGGCAACCATGCCCTGAGATTGTTTTCACTCACTCAAACTCGCAGATTGACTCAACTCCAATATTAAACAGTAAATAACAACAAACACTGACAAATTGCATATTCAAAAGTAGTATTTCATAGCAGCAAATTTTGACATGAAATTGCATACATCCTACATCATATGCTTACAGGTTGGCAGGTCTGCAATGTTTGATTCATTCTAATGTAATGTTATGATGTTATAATGACAGTGATATATTGTGTTTATTACAGTTGGTTTTTAAACGCATTATTATGTATGTAGGTGACTGAGGACAATCTTAGATTTCACAACCACAGTTGTGCAAGAACGGAGGTGTCAGTGGTTTGTAAATAGCTGCTCTGAAAATATGAAGGTGCCTACATATGGAAAAGGAAATGTTATGGTCTTCATATGAGTTTGATTGAAAAAGATCATTAATCTGTACTATTTTTTCTTTTGCATTTCTAAAAATGCCTCTATTGGTTTGGACTAAGGATTATATTGTGTGTGTTTAATCTTCTGTCATGCCACTTACCTTTTTGACTTTGGCCTCTTTCAGCTTCTCCAGTGCTAGTTTAATTTTGTCTGATTTGATCTGAGCCTCAATGTCTTCCTGAAAATAAATGACAGGTGTTAATGTAAGTAACAGAAAATATGGATAGTAAAGTATGTAATCAAGTACTATTAAATACATTAGTGCTATTCTGAGAACTAATTTATAAATATGAATACATTATGAATGAAGGGGTTCTGTCCAGCTCAGTTGGTAGTGGATATGGTTTGGGTTGTGCATTTGGTTCCCATGGGGGACAGGAACAATTAATAATTAAAGCTGCAAGCAGCATTTAGCGGGTTTCAGCATTCAGCCAATACGAACCAATGTGCAATAAAAAAAGAAAAATAGGGCATATATCCAGCTCATGTCAACATTTGCAAACAATATGGCATGCATGTTTTTGACTTCTCACTAGTATCCCAGATGGCCAAATGGAAACATCATTCATATAAGCTAAACTCACAAACCTGATCATGTGTACCAAAAATAATCACACTTAAGATCTGTCATTTGATGCTATACAAGAAGTGTTTGAAGTTTCTTTCACAAATGTTTGTAAAGGGAGACTGCATGGCTACATGCTTGATTTTATACACCTGTAGCTATGGGAATGAATAAAACACCTGAATCCAATGATTACTTTTTTCCAAATAGTGTATATGCAAAAACACAACACACACACACATCATTGGTCAATAGTGGCCATGTTTTTCAACATACTGGCCTGGTCTAAATCAGATTTGAAGACCAACGTCCATAGATGCCAAATATGAAGGTACGTGAAAACCTGTAATTGTGTGCCATTGGAGTTGCTTTTTAAATGTTTGCACAAATTTCAAAATGGCCGAGTCCCATTTGCAAATATGATCCTTTTGAGGAGATGGATGTTTCTACATCTTTTCATGGCTCAAAACCTAACTCAAACAGGGTGAGTGTAGTAGGCTTGCAAAGTGGGAAAACCTCATTTTGTGAATGACAAACAAATGCTTGCAGTCATTTTTCATCTTAGCCAACATACACTGACCACCTGCCTAATATTGTGTAGGTCCTCATTTTGCTACTAAAACAGCCCTGATCCTTCGAGGCATGGACTCCACTAGACCTTTGAAGGTGTAGCAGCAGATTCTTTAAGTCCTGTAATTTTGCATGGTAGGGCCTCCATGGATCGGACTTGTTTGTCCAGTACATCCAACAGATGCTTGATTAGATTTAGATCTGGGGAATTTGGAGGCCAAGTCAACACCTTAAACTCGTTGTTGTGCGTAGTACCCTTCAGCTGCAGACTGAGTAAAAATCTCCTGGTTGTTGCAGCTGCAGTCCAGAGTAGAAGATTAATATACAACAGAGAGCACTGTCAAACAAAAATCAAATGTCTGGAGCAGAAGGTGAAGAGCTTGTCCATCGAAACTAATCATCATCTGTTGTTTGGAAGTATTTTGGATTTAGGGCAAGTAATGTTAGACAGGAACAAATCATATGCACAGAGTGCTTTAGAATTGTGTCTGCACCGAACAGCAACATAACTAACATGTTTATCTACCTGAAAAAACACCACAAACTGCAGTACAATGAATTTGAGAATGCCAAGAGGAATAAAGTCACCAAGGTTACCTCACTACATTTCCCCCGTCTTTTGCCCTGGGGGAAATGTAGTCACCTGCCTTTGCTTGTTTCACAATCCAGAAAATGTTTAAGGACCAGTCTATTTTGACACAATATGGAAGTGAAAGCAGTGGTCTGTTTATTTAAATGGTAAAGTGCAGTAAAATTATGTTCCCTAAAATCAGTTAATCATTTTGATAAATTGTGATCTAAATATTGATCAAAATCATCGTGAGTATAATTTTGCCCATAATCCTGCTGCCCTAGTACAGACCATTGCAGGTCGGGAACACCCCACAAGAGCTGCAGTTTTAGAGATGCTTTGACCCCGTCGTTTAGCCATCACAATTTAGCCCTTGGTTTGTGGAAGTAGTTTGAAAGTTTTGAGGATGTATTGCGTAGGAGTTGGATTACATGGAAGACTACATGCATACTGTTGGTAGGAGGGGTGTTTGGACCCACTGCAATCAGAAGCTATTGATATGATAGCTCCTGTGATGCATAATTGATTTGTGGGTTGTTTTTATCCTGACTGCTGTTTAATAGTCTGTTTTGTTTTGCATTTCTTGTCTGTTCTGGTTAAGCTATCATGTTTTCTCACACGCTATGTTCGGAGAGGTTAGCCTTTAGCTCCAACATAGTCCGAGCCTATAACACCTAAGAGGGTTGAGATAAAATTTACATTAGCTATTCCGCTGGCTGCCACCAGTGCAAATAGCCGAGTGATAACTTAAACATTTGGACAATACAAATGTTCTAATTTGGTTTAATGTGCTCTCAGGGTTTTCCAAAAAAAAATTAAACTATTGTGTATAATCCAATTATTTATTATCTTTTATTAAGGAGTACCAACAAATGTTTTCATGCCATTTTAGAATATCTTTGTAGAATAAGCAATAATTAATCTTTTTTTTCTCAGATCCCTTGCTTTATTCAATGACATAGCAAAGGCATGCAAGTATACATGATACAGTAGTTTTTAATTTCAGCACTTTCAGGAGGAATAAAGCATTATTTCAATAAACTGTAAGGGCACAAACAAATTTTACGTATAAAGAGACTAATTGTGTTTTTCCTGTTTGGATAGCAATAATTGAATATTGGCATCCGTTAATGGCATCCATCCGTTTCCATTCACAGTATTTGTCTAATTGGTTTTTGGAAATTGTTAGTTTGATTAAGAGTCTAACATGGTAATTGTGGAGTTAAATAAATCTTACAATTTTGATTTGGTTTAGCAGATTAAGACCTAATTTGTTCAGATGACAAGTTTTCACAACTGAACAGAAGTTATCAGGCTGACCCCATGCACTAGGAATGAGTAAAATGTAAAAATGCTCACATGGGTACTAAGTTTGCTATATTTTAATTGATACTGAGAAAATAATTCTGCATCAAGTTTGACTATGACTAAAACTGTTCGAGAGTCACAGACCCAAATGTTAGGGGTGCACTACTCACTCACATGAATACAAGTGTGATTGGGGGGGTTTGTGTAAATTAGGTTTTGTGGGTATTTAAATATTCTTTGAATTGCTTAGGAAAGATACTCATTTACTTGCGACATATCCAAATTGTAATTCCAATTCTGATTTCTTAAAATCTGTTTTATTTTCTGTTTGAGTAATGATAGGGCAGATCCTAAAAAAACAGAAGACAATAATTACACATTGTTTAATGACTGGTAACATGTAGTGAACAAGTCGACATGTTTAAGAGGAATTGTAACAATTACTTTAAGGGTGGATCTAGTACAGACTAGAGTTAGAAATTACAAAAAGATAGGAATTACAACATGTAATGTTTTTAAACATGTTTAGAACATGATTAGAAGATTAGGTCAATCATTTTCAATCAGGACACTCCCACTCTGCTTCAAGGGGCACCTCTGGGGCACACCTCTGGGGGCATATAACGGGGGTGGGGCATGATTTATGACAGGATTACAGAGGTATCTTTAATGTATCTTTAATGTGTTGGTTTAGTTGAGAAGAGGAATTAGGTTTAATTATGGGTTATTATATATAAGGTATTGTTTAAAACCGATGGTTGTAGTTTTGGGACATGAAACAATCAGATGTATTTATAAATCAAGTGAAAACTGGTTAGATTATGAACCAAGAACTGTTTAAGAACTATTTATTTTAAGCCTGATACGTCAATGTTAGCATACTATGATTACAGATGATAAGTAATTGGAACAGTAATAAGAGTTTGCGGTCGTTTGTTCTTGCAGTTTTGCAATTCGTTGGTAATTGAACCAACTATTGAATTGAGTGATACTGGGTTTTTTACTTAAACAACTGAATCAGAAAGTTATAGTATATTAATTTGTTAAGTGTTTATTAGATATGTCTGTTTTTGGTAAAAATGTGTTCCAATGCATAAACAATATGCAACAAATTAATATAATGGACAAATGTCTGTGTACTGTGCAACTGTAAAAAAAAAAAATAAGGAAAGGTACTAGACAAGTGGTCGGTAACAAGGACTGATATTTTTTAGAGCCCAGAATTTGAGTTCTTCTTGAAAGACATGGTATTGATATCTGATCCTATGTGGAGGAGATTGCTAGATTTGACAAGAGACCCAGGATAGCTGTGACTAACTAACCCTAATTAGCTCCACACACAAACACAGACTGTCCCAAGAGAGTTCTAAACTGGAGTGAGGTGATTCTCCAGCAATGCCAGTTCCAGACAGCTAAACTAATTCTAGTCCTAGTGACTCATCTTAGAGGAGAAGATGATGAACTCAAACAAACAAGGGGGCTAAGGATAGCTCTTGTTCTAGACAACATTCACAAAAGTGTGAGAGCTACCTACCATACCTACTCCCGTTTAAGGACCACTGCATGACATTGAGCCTGGGGAATAGGTGGTCATCATGGACGGCAAGAGAAAGCACTCGAGCAAACCACGCTGGCTAAGTCCACGGGCCCAGGTTTAACTCCACATGCAGTCTGCTGTTAAAGTAGCCAAGAAAGGAACATGTATCCATGGCAAGCACTGGATACATGGTATATTTGGAGTAAATCAATGTGTTCTGTTTTGGTGCAAATACAGCAAAAACAAAACGTCAAGACAACCCCCAAAAGGGAATGGTTTTGCAGGTGGTGACCACAGACAATTGTCTCTCCTTATCCTTCCTGAAATAATTTTCGCTAGTTTTGTGTTTTGCAAGTATCCTCATCACTACTGGTAGAATGAGGTGGTACCTGCAGCCCATTCAGGTACTTCAGGATGGCACATCTACATGTACTGTCTCAAGGTTTGCTGTGTCTCCCAGTACAGTCTCAAGAGTATGGATCAACCCAGCTGCAGGTCCTGTATCTGCTCTTTTGCTTGAGGAGGAACAGGAGGAGCACTGCCCCGCCAGGAGGTGTCCTTCAAAATGACCTCCAGCAGACTTTTGGTCTGTTGGTCTGTATGTTTGATCTGTATGTTTCTGACCAAACTGTCAGAAACAGATTCATGGGGGTCCAATGTCCCCTAGTGGGACCTGTGGGAGCTCGATTGGCTATTGCCAGAGAACACCAGAATGGGCAGGTCCGCCATTGGTGCCCAGTTCTCTTCAAAGATGAGAGCAGGTTCACACTGAGCACATGTGACAGATGTGAGATAGTGTCTGGGGACAGTGGTGAATGTTATGCTGCCTGCAACATCATCCAGCAAGACTGGTTTGTTGGTGGGTCAGTGATGGTGGTATGATATTGCATCAGAAGTTGTTCCTTTTGGGCCTGTATTATAATGCAAAGATGGGCATTTTTGGGCCATTTGACCACAGACATTTGCAAAGAGGACCTAAAATGGCAGGAGTATAATAATAACCAATGGTAACAATAACAATTGTGTTTTACGAGTGAACTGCTGAAACACTAATAATAATAACCAATGATACTAATTACAATAGTGTTTGACCACTGAAACACTAATTAACTGTTACTAAAACAATAGTTAGGTTTAGTAAACTGCTGAAACCCTAATAATGAACCGGAACAAAAACAATAGGGTTTCACCAGTGAACTGCTGAAATCCTAATAATAACTAACGGTAACAATAACAATAGTATTTCACCAGTGAACTACTGAAACACTAATAATAATAACCAACAGGAACAGTGTGGTATTTTGTTGACAGGCAGGTAAACCATGGTTTACTGTAGCTTCTTAATTTTCACTGTACTCAGCTAAAATACTTGCTGACTCACCATGGAGGGCTTTGCATTCTCTGGACACAGAGGAAGCGAGAAAGAGGTTATGAAGGAGTCAGCCAGTGGGGTGTAAGTAGTGTTTAGGCCTGTATCAGGTGAAGTGGTGGTGGAGAGTAAAGGAACAACATAGGAGCTGAGTTCTTGAGGAGGTGCAGGTAGGCCCATATTTGCTGCTTTAGCATCTTTGTGCTCTTCTAACTCTGCCACTAGCTTGTTCTCTGTTGCACTGAGGTCAGCCATTAAATCAGCCATTAGTGCGTCAAAGTCATTTTCTTCCAGTTCATTCAGGGATTCAACTGTGTAGAAAAGAAGAAAAACAAAACTCAAGCTATTGTGACGACCTCCTGACAAGTGCTGCTGATTTTGAGTGAAAGCTGCCTAGTGCATATAGTTGTTATGTATGCTGTCTAAATCTCTGTCTGAAATTTGTTCCTAGTTATAGTCTGCAAAACTCCAGAGGTATGATTAGGAAAAGAAAATCCACTTTTATGCCTCATTGATTCTTCAAAAGTCTGGTGATATTTTTTCTTCTATAATTGACAGCATGCTTACCTAAGAAACATTATGCATTGGAGAAATAATAGGCACCTCATACTGCACCAAAGTGAACTTGATTTCTAACGTATTTGTGATTTTCTAGGCATTTAACCTGGCTGGGTAGGTTGATAAGAAGGTCTATGACTTACCATTCATATCAGCGAAGCCCATGGTAGAGTTAATTTCTTTGCTGGTGCTTGAAGATGATGCTGGAGGTAATGTTTCAACCCCAAGACTCTACAGGTGGAAAATAAGGACCAAGCAATTAATAATCCCCCAGACAATTAACAATGCTATCCCTATTTATTGTCTGTTAAAGTCTTTTAAAGCTTTTGTTGATATCCAATAAAACATTTAAAGTATGTGAGTCGTGCATAGAAAACACTCAGAGACAATGATATGCAATAAGATATCCAAATGTAAGGTAATGGGTTGAATTACAATGCTCCCCATACACTCACCTGTGTAAGTAGATCCATCTCACCCAACAGGTTACTGAACATGGCGTCAATGTCATCCATCTGTTAAAACAATGAATGAAGAATAAGGATGACGAAGCATGCTCAACAACTATAACCACTCTTGGTGGGTAGGTTGGTGAGTACAAAGAGCACCAATTTATAACGCTGCAGTGTCTTATGCATGCTGATGGTAGAATATTGTTTTTCTAAGTCCGTTCTTCTAAGGTCACCATCTCAGATAGCTGGATTTGATTGTTGACGATTTATCATGATCTTGGATTGTTGGGTTCTTCGACGCTCATCTTAGATTTGCAGTCAAAGCAGCATGTCCGTAAATGTACGTTTGCTGGAGAGCAAGTTTATTTTATGTAAACAAGATTGGATTGCGGCTATATAGGCTAAGGTGATACAGTCAATAACAGCCATTATGAGAGAGATTGGTTTTCTTGTGAGAGACTAATTTGCATAGTTAACTTATTGGAACAACATGTTAAATGTTCACCTCGGATTCGGGCTTTAACCACAGCACAAACTGTGTGTATTGCCCTGTGATTCTTTGCGAGTGGCACTTTCCTTTACACAATTGGAGATGCAGAGAACTTGGTGAAAAGTGCTGTCTTTCGTGTCATTTGCAAAGTCAACCTGGCGTTCAAGTAGTTTTTAGGGGCTTTTTCTTTTTCTTTTTTTTTGCTAATCATCGCCAAGTTGTGTTTGAAAAACCAAATTAGCCGGATAATAGTTTGCGCGATTATTTGATCTTGGATGTGTCATTTGATCTCGGATGTAGTTAGCGACGTTCGAAGAACGGACCCCTGGACGCAAAAATTGTTTTCAGGGGAAGTTCGACAGCTGAATATCCCTCTTGTAAATGTGTAACCACTCTGATAACAAGGCATTCATGGTGTATCCCTCAGAGAAATTAACACTTTTAACAGAAAGATATTCTTCCACGGATAATATCAAGAAAAATAGTTTACACAGTAAACGCCATTCAGGTGAAATGTTATATTCATGTTTTCTAGTCGGGTTTTGGGGGGTTGAGCTTAATTAGCAGTTCTGGTTGGCTATTGTCTCTTAGTTTTGATCAAGAGGACCATCCCCATAAACAAAAGCAGCATGTTTCTTGACAATTGTGAAAATGTGTTAATGATTCAGAAATGACTCAATCCACAAAGAAAATTCTGACCCAACAAAAGCATCACAAAACAACTTACACATTGTATTACACATCATTGTCTGCCACAAGACTTTCTGTTTTGTACTGTTTAGGTGTGATAATTAAGTTATATTCAGGCAAGCATGTATTTATTTTGATTACCATGCCAAAAATCAACAACAAAACAGTTGTTAGCTCAATAGCTTGCTAGCTAGCGCAGTTTTCAGAATGCAGTATGTTGTCAGCTGTGAGACTTTCTGTTTTGTACTTGGGTAAGTTTAATATCTGTCTTTCTGTTCTGTTTAGATGTCAGGTTTCAGAACAGGCAAAAATTGTCTCCAGTCCATATCCCTTAGCTTGTAGGACTTGAGGATGGCACAGTGCTTGTTGAAAGCAACGACTGACACCAGCATCTAAGTAACTACTTTCAAAGGCTCCCACAGATTAACAGTTCCTGTACTTCAAGTAAATATTAGGGGTTTGCAGGGATGCTGATAACCCTTATCTAACCCTGACCCTTATCTGTTTCTGTTTCATTGCATTACCTATTTATTTTATGAATACGGTGTATTGGTGACAGTGGGCAATATTTTCTTATGTGCTGTCTTGGTAGCCAACAGGGGGACAGGTAGTCAAGTGGGGGAGATGTTGGGGGAGGAGTTAACTAGCTATTGTACCCACCCACTGACTGCCTGTGAGAGGTGTGAAAAAGTTCTAAATCTTTCAAGGGGATTATCGCTGATTGTTGTTTTAAAGTGTTAAACGTGATGGTCTTACATAAACATGATGGACCCTTTCACAAATGAGCATAGGTTTAAAAAATCAACTGTTCAGGGAACGGAATCACCAGCAACACTGGCATTTTTATTATATTGCTTAAACACATTCAGTAAAATAGTTAAGAGCTCTAAACCCACCATATGTCAACAAGCTCCTATACCAACTAAATTACTTAAGGAGCGACTTCCTGTGCTTGGTCCACAAATGTTGGACATAATAAATCTATAAATTATTATAATGATAATCTTAAATTACTTTTTAATGGCATCAGACAAGGTTATGCATGCATCCTATTGCTTGACCTTAGTAATCCCTTCTTTTGGAGATATTGGAAACTATGACTACGCTGAAATTTTTGTGCCTGGTTTAGATCCTATTTATGAGAAAGAAATGTTTGTATGTGTGAATGGCCTGTCCTCAAACGTATTTGGTGTTCCTTAAGGATTTTGTTTCTGTCCAATGTCTTCAAATAAAGAAATCTTTGGCAGTTCTACTTGGGATAAGTTCCTGGAGAAACACATCTACTGTACCACCTTTTAACAGTTTGGTCTTCTCAATAAGGCCATTACACTGGGAAAATTTTTGTGAGTGCTTACCGCCTCACCTCATACGAATTGGTATTATTATTGACTACAATTAAACGTTATTAAAGTCCCTACACAAGGCCAGATATCATTGCATAATCAACCAATTTCACTGATAATATGAGACAAAATGTAAGGTGCAACTTTCCCATTTTAGAACCCGAAGAAGAAAACATTGTGCACCAAAATGCAGACATTCATTTTTCTGAGACATTAAGTATAGTACCTTTCAAAACTTCCTTTTGTAGAGCAACATGGAGTATTTTTGCCGTTATCTAGTTTTCCTAATTTTGATCTTATTCCCAATGAAATCCTAATTCACCATTATGATGTCAATCCTTTGACTTTTAATATGCACTTGGTGTTTTTGATTCCCTAGCTCGAATGTTAAAGATTGAATTAAAAATATGTACAGTGTTAATGCACTCTGCGTTGTGCTATGCATAAAAACTACCGCTGGCCATATTGCTTGAACATACTCTGAATTTATGCAAATCCAGGATTCATATAGTGAAAATATGTTTTGTCAAGAACAAAACAAAGAACATCTAGACTAGATTTTGTAAATTTGGGAAAACCAATAACGTTTTTAAGTAAGGTATACCATTAACACTCGTGTATTTGTGTTTGTACACACTTGCATGTGCATGTTGCTCCCCCACCCCTTCTAGAAATACTTTTGTGCCTCAAAATAGAGGGAAGTGGTTAGAGGGCACCTTCCTGTTGCTACTAACGATGTTGAAAATATTGTTGAAGGTTGCAAGAAATGGTAACATGTGATGTCTTTTGCAAGGTCTGTAGTCTGTATTACTAGATAAGCCTCATGTAGGCCTATAACATATTTATTTTGTAATATAGAATTATATCAGACTGAAACACATAAGCATAATCACACCTTCATCAATAAAACTGTGAGGCTGTTTTAAGCCCATACAGCCAAATGTAAACCAAATTCTCTTGGTCCCTCAAATATGTGTTATGAAAATCCTAGAATACGGAAAAATAGCCATCTGGACAAATGGGTCACAGGTTCTAAATAACTACTACCACAGGGAGGGTAACATGAGGTAAAACACCTGCTGAGATAAGACATCCCCCTTCCCTAAAACTTAAATAAAGATTTCAGAAATTAAATGAACATTTTCTCTGGCTGTCACTAGACTTGAGAAACTACGCTTTATGACTGATCATTTGTTTCTAGCTGTAATTGAGACACAGGCTATATTTTGGTGGTTCCCAAATGTACACAATAATATTCAAATAGTATTTACATAATATTTCAAATAGCATTGTATACATAATTGTGTTAAAATAGATCTACTTATTTCATACTTTGGTATAATTACAGTAGAATTACAATTCTACATAAATGCCAGAGGCAGGCAAACTTAAGCAACTGCGGTGCAGGGGCCAATAAGTGTATATTTTTTAATGTTCAAAATGTTCAGCACTATGTACTTTTCAAAAAAGAACATTCATATTTACCATCAGAAGTTTGAGTCACATTTCCCTTGAAAATATCAGTTTGCTTGTTATACGTCTCTATAACTACAAAATATTTCATAATAACAAGCAGCCTCTGTGTTAGTTTTCATAATATTAAAACATGATCCTGCACAAAGCATTGTTGGTATACGGAATCATGATATACTTTTAGACACAACTCTGGCATACTCCAGAAAATATGAAACATGGGAAATCAACAAGGATATATAGCTGTGAGAAGCCCACTTTTTACTCAAAAAGAAAATAAGTGCCTGCCATCCTAGCAGAATGAGGGGCAAACCAATACACCCGAGGCTCCCATCTGCATTAATTTCATTTTTACAAGAGTAATCTACTAAGAGAAGTGAAAATATGTTTCTAGATTTCTCACTCTCATTCTTGTTTAGACTAGAATCTAAACAAGAATGACAGTAAAATGCTGACCCTACCCTAACTCATAAGTGCTATATTCTATTTAAATTGCATGTACTTTTGTCCTCTTCATAACTGAAATAAATAAAAACAACTTCACTAACAACTTCATCATGTATGTGATCTAACAAACAATTGTCACATTCATAGTATTATAACAATTATATAACAGTATGACAAAACAATCTGATTTGCTAAAGCATGGTGAAGAGAAAATAAAATTGACATAAGTAATTGCTGTGTCCGTTAGCAGCATTGAAAGAAAAAAGTTAGTTTCCTCAATAGTCCAAGTGTACACCATGAATAACAGAAATGAAACTCACCTTTGGTCCCTTGTAATTCTTTTTAATCTATTGAATAACACCAGGTTCATGAACGTCAATTACGTTTTAAATGTCTAACTTTCTATCGAATAATAATGACCAAAGTCTAAAACTCATGAAGGGTTGGGTTGTTGAGTTGCACTGTATCTGATTCAACCACTTTAGTTTCCTGGTTTATGAGGAAGTTCAGGTCCAGACTTGTTAGTGCATTCCATTCTGACAAGACTTTCACAACACAGATCTGGGCAGTGCTATAGCGTGTATAATCACTTGCTTATCTGGAAAATAATAGTGTGTATGTACTTTAGTGATTGTATTAAGCCAGTCAATTATAGAAAATAGTCAGAGAATGCTTTTGTGTACATTTTGACAACTGTTATATTACCTTAAAGAGGAAAATGTACTACAGATGAATCTCTTGTTATACATTATTTTGCATTTTATTTATATTCAGATACATTTGACGTTTTCGCTTCTAGTTCCTAGTCCGCATATAGAAAAACAAGCGCTGTCAAAATACTGCTGACCTTTAACCTCGTACACAGTCTCAAATATTATGAAAAGATTGGCAGCTTGTTGATGTTTGTAGCAGGGATAACTACACAGGAAAATTACCGGATAACGTTAACCTAGCTTTGCACATGCAGCTAGCAAGTAGTAGGGTTCACATCCAAGAAGGCGCCAGTGTTTTTGGTTGTAAGCTGTCGCAACAAAAAAAAAATTGTACGATTGTGTTGTTTGACTGATCTGGAAACCGTAGGCAGAGACTGGTGAGGCCTCATTATCTATTTTTACCTCTTTGTTGGGGGCCAAGCAGCAAGGCTGTGAAGGCACCCGTTGTGTTGGTACTTATTCAGGGCTGAGCAGCAAGGCTTCAGTGCACCCATTGTGTTTGTACATTTTCAACTTCTTCTTCAGCCAGTTGAGTCTATGGCAGCACAAAGACCCTTGTGGTAAAAGGTGGGTACATTTGGCTTGTTGTGGCCCATCTCCTCTTTCTTTTCATGTTTGCTCCTCCCCCACTCTTGCACCACCAACGGGTCAAGTAGGAGGTGCGTTGTTTAGTTTTTCCACCAATATTGGCGCACACAAATGATCTTCAGACCAATCCTCCGGAAAAAAAAATCTGAAAATATATTGCTTATCCAAAATGTTTGCCAGTTACAGCCAATCGAATGCGGCGGCATGGGCACAAAGCAGGACGTGAGGGCATATCTCAACAACTGTTTGTCTGATTTTACACAAAACCAAGTTACCATGGTTGCCATGAGGAGCAGAGGATGCCTGCACTGTATTGGCCCGATCAACCATATCGATAACAGGAAATCACTTTAAACGCTCGTAACTCCTGAAGGTTAGCATTTTGTTTGAATTATATATAAACTTTTGTCTACTAACATGAAATGTAATTTCACTGTTTACAGCCACACTATTCACATGATTGGGTCAATCGCCATGGACGCTCGGTTCGATAGCTGTGTTCTGCTTGGTCCCCGCATCGCTGCTCGCAGCTTTAATTCTTATTAAAAGTCAGCAACAGAACATACCTACTTTCTTTTTCGTTCAATTGAACTTCCACTGCCAAAGAAACTTGTTGCAATGTTGCCCCATCTCCAAGGACCTCTTCTGGTCCCAAGGTTGGTACCAAGGGTGCTCTGCGGCAAACCAGCAGTCCCTGCAGTGGGTGGTGAAAAACTTCCAGCCCATCATTGTCCAGCTCCCCGCCATCAAAGCCCTCCAGCACAAGCACTGTCTGTGAAGAGCGCGTGGCATTATCACGGACCCCTTGCACCTGAGTCACAAAAAGTTCGCCTCCCTTGCCTTCTGGCAAGCGGTATAGGTCTCTTCATTCTTGCACCAACAAACTTAGGAACAGTTTCTTCCCAGCTACTGTTACCCTACTGAACTACATGTGTCCCGATGCTAGTCTTACCTCCAGCTCTAAACATGCTACCTTATTCATCATTTGCACAATGCATTCCGTTTGTACTGCCAACTGCACATTTGCAATTTGTTCATTATTATATTGCACATTACTTACCTACATTTCACGAGCAGCATCGGAGGAGAGGGGAGTATACGTGGGGATCAGACTCCCTCTCCTCCGATGATTCAGGGCCAGATTACGAAGACTGGGACCTCCCCGATGATGATCCAGGCTGAGGTGTCATTGGGGGGTGGAAAAATCCACCTCTCACCCTGGCTCCATGGGTCACCTCAGCACCCAGCATGGCTACACCCCAGGGGCCCCCCCAAATTTTTTGGGGGTGGGCTAATAGGTTCCCCTGGGGTACCATGGCTGGAACCTGAGGGGAGGTTTAGGAAGTCTAACTACATGTCCCTGTCTACGCTGGACACGCGCTCCCGCCTGTCTCCCTAGTGGGGGTGCAGGCTGACCTAGCACACAGACAACCTCTGCCAAAGCGTCTGCTCGTTGCCCCTGCTGGCACCCCAGGTCCTGCTCGGCAAACCGCCGGCGCCCCAGGTTTTGCTTGACAACCTTCCATCCCGGCATCTGCTCCACGAGTGGTCATCGTCCATGCCCCACGAAGAGCCTTCGTCCCGGCACCTGCCCCACGACGCGCCTTTGTCCCAGCACCTGCCCCACGACGCGCCTTCATCCCGGCATCTGCCCCACGACGCGCCTTCGTCTCGGCACCTGCCCCACGATGCGCCTTCGTCCCGGCACCGGCACTGATAACAGCTGTCTCCGATTGGTGAGCCCTGAACGGTAGCATAGAGACGGCACGTCTTGTAGGACTTGACACTAGGCCTACACTCTGAAAAGAGAAGAGCTTCAAGGAACCTTTTGGGGTAACTCACCATTGCCACTGTTAAAAAGATTCCTTTAGAAACCCCTCAAAAAGGTTCTTCAAGGAACCCATATTGTGGGGTTTTCAGTTCACAGCACCGAAACTGCCCTCCTCAAGGTTGTCAATGACCTCCTTATCTCTGCTGATGCTGGTGCCCTCAACATCCTTATCCTCCTCGACCTGAGTGCTGCATTTGACACTGTTAACCATCAGATTCTTCTCACCAGGCTCGAGGCTCTGGGTGTTGAGGGAACCGCACTCTCCTGGCTACACTCATACCTCACCAACCGTACCCACTTCATCTCCCTCAATGGCCATAATTCTGAATCTGATACTGTCACACAGGGTGTCCCCCTGGGTTCTGCTCTTGGCTCCTTGCTCTTTATCATCTATATCCTCCCCCTTGGTCAGATCCTCCGTCACTTCAAACTAGACTTTCACTGCTACGCCGACGACACTCAAATCTACCTCAGTACCAGATCTCTCTCCAACCCACCTTTTGTCCATATTGAATCCTGCAATCAGCAATAAAAACATGGTTGCAGCATAACTTTCTAAAGCTCAACAGTGACAAAACGGAACTATTACTCATTGGTACCAAATCCAACCTCACCAAAACTTGCACCTTTATAACAGCTTTATTTGTGACAAAATCGAAATTATTTTGGAGTGTGTCGGTTGGAATTTGTGCCCATTCCTCTAGGAAAGCATTGGTGAGGTTAGACACTGATGATGGACAAGAGGGCCTGGCTCACAATCTCGGTTTAGTTCATCCCAAAAGGTGTTCATTAGGGCTGAGGTCAGAGCTCTGTGTGGGCCAGTGAAAATTGAGCTCTGGTGCATACTGTTTTCACTGATCATCCTTGAGATGTTTCTACTACTTGTTTGGAGTCTACCTGTGGTACATTCAGTTGATTGGACATGTTTTGGAAAGGCACACACTGGTCTTAATAAGGTCCCACAGTTGACAGTGCATGTCAGAGCACAAGCCAAGCCATTAAGTGTAAGGAATTGTCGGTAGACCCCAGAGACAGGATTGTATCGAGGCACTGATCTGGGGAAAGGTACAAAAACATTTCTGCAAAATTGAAGGTCACAATGAGCACAGTGGTCTCTATCATCCGTAAATAGAAGAAGTTTGGAACCACCAGGACTCTTCCTAGAGTTGATTGCCTGGCCTAACTGAGCGATTGGGGAAGAAGGGCCTTAGTCAGGGAGGTGACCAAGAACCCGATGGTCACTCTGACAGATCCAGCGTTGCTCTGTGAGAGGGGAGAACCTTCCGGAAGGACAACCATCTCTGCAGCACACCACCAATCAGGCCTGTATGGTAGAGTGGCCAGACAGAAGCCACACCTCAGTAGAAGGCACATGACAGCCCACCTGGAGTTTGCCAAAAGGCACCTGAAGGACCCTCAGACCACGAGAAACAAAATTCTCTGGTCTGATGAAACAAAGATTGAACTCTTTGGCCTGAATGCCAAGCGTCATGCCTGGAGGAAACCAGGCACAGCTCATCACCTGGCCAATACCATCCCTACAGTGAAGCATGGTGGTGGCAGCATGAACTGGGAGACCAATCAGGATTGAGGGAAAGATGAATGCAGCAATGTACAGAGACATCCTTGATGCAAACCTGCTCCAGAGCACTATGGACCTCAAACTGCTGCGAAGATTTCTTCCAATGACCCTAAGCACACAGCCAAGATAAAAAAAGGATTGGCTTCGGGACAACTCTGTGAATGTGAGTTTTGAGTGGCCCAGCCAGAGCCATGACTTGAGCCTGATTGAACTCTCTAGAGAGATGAAAATGGCTGTGCACTGTATCATGGCAATTTTCTATGTCTAGGATTCTAATTTAGGCTGGTAAGAAAGAAAAAGTTTTTAGCACAATTAACAGTTTATTGAAGATTCACATGCAAGCAGAGTCTGGATCCCCATCATCAGGGAAAGGGAAGCATCTCTGGTAATTCCAAAGTTATGTTGTCACGGTCGTATTGTGGAGTGGAACCAAACGCAGACATTTTTATAAAGAAAGAGTGAATTTAATCAAAAAAACAAGACAAACTACACGGACTGTACACGGAAAATGAAAGGTGCTAACGAACATAAAACGATGTACAAATAACGTGTAGAGTAGTCACTGAATATTGGAATTAAACAAAGGACAAACCGTGAAGCTGTGATGCACAAACACAAACAATAAACCACACCGAGTGTGGCTGTAGCCTAGCCTAAGTAGGCTCCCCAATCAGAGTCAACTGAATGCAGCTGCTCTGACTGGGGAGCCCACAATGGCATAGAGAGGGCTAGAGGCCTCTCTAGCCGGCATGCCCTGAAATGGCCAGGGGGCCACAGTCAGGGCATGACATATGTACCATACTTATAGTCTAGGGGTGTGTCAAGACAATGCACAACAGTTCTTTATTAACAACACATCTTTACTTGGTTAACTATTATATATTAGGTTACACTGAAAGGAAGTCTGTTTCCCCAGCTTCCCCTCAGGGGACTAGGACACCACAGGTGACCAGTCCAATTCAAAATGGTCACAAGTGAGAGAATCACACAGAAGTAACAAAAGGGTCATCAAAGTGGTCACGAGAAGGGACCAGATACACAAGTGGCTTTAACTCATTAGCAGACGTCTTAGTCGTCTTAATGTCTGCTGATGAAGAAGATAATTTGTATTATGCCTATCTATATGCCCTATTGATTAATGCATACATATAGTTATTTGCATAATGTTAGCATACATATATATTTTTGTAAACATATAGGTTAAACCATATATTTTTGTATATCAATTACATGTCCTGACGTCACATATCTTGGCGATAGATTACACACCCTTACATTCTCAATTTTGTATTGAGTACGTGGCTTTAAGAGGCACTTGAGAAGCCTTGTTCTGTAAGTTAACACAAATATTACCCCTAATTGGTTAACATAGGTTGAGGCTGGGCACTGGGCCAAATAAGTTTGCGTGTGAGCAGGAATGTGTGTCTTTTATTGGGAGAATCTGCCTGGGGGCTCTTTCTCCCTTGTAATCACCTGTAATTACATTAAAAGTTATTTATAAGAAAGTATTTGGTTTCCTAGAGTGCTTTGGGTAAATTAATATTTTAAATTGACTTTTCCCGCAAACCTAGAAAAGTGTGAGTTTTGTATTATCAGCATTACTGACCTTATCAAACACATGACCACCATAAACTTAAACCCACCACACAAAGGAACAGATGCCCTCTGTGCGTGGCACTGCTTTACTCAGCACACATTCCTCTTCCTTGTGCAGACACAAAGGATTCAGTATCTTTACGTAACATCTGGATTATACTGTGTATAATCCATTACTGCATTGAATCTACTTTTATTACCATAACAATTTACATTTCCCATCCAACCTGAGGTAGTTTGAGAGGTCCTGCAAAGAGTAATGGGAGAAACTGGCCAAAATAGGTGTGCTCAAAAAGAATTAAGGTTGTAATTGCAGCCAAAGGTGCTTCAACACCTCAAGTATTGAGCAAAGGCTGTGAAAACTTATGTACATGTTTAGATTTTCGTTCTTAATTTTTGCAAATCTATAAAAAATATTAAACAAACCTTTTTCACTTTATCATTATGGGGTATTGTGTGTAGAAGTTTGAAAGCAAACAGGTATTGAATCCATTTTGGAATAAGTCATGACAAAATGTGGAAAAAGTGAAGCTGTGTGAATACTTTCCGGATCCACTGTATACACTGCGTTCCAAATTTTTATGCAAAGTGGAATTAATTGTCATAAACATAAAATATTTTGTTTTCAATCAAACTCATGGATGGTATTGTGTCTCCGGGCTCTTTGGATCACTAAAATGCCATTACAAAGCAGCAAACAGGTATTTGAAGCTGCTGGTGCCTTTGGAGTCCCGCAAACCTTAAGGTGTAGGATCCTCCAGAGGCTTGCAGTTGTGCATAAACCTACTATTTGGCTACCCCTAACAAATGCTCACAATTACATAAAGATTTTTTTTCAGTCTTGTTTACAGTCTTGTTTACTGATGAGTGCCGTGCAACCCTGGATGGTGCAGATGGATGGAGTAGTGGATGGTTGGTGGATGGCCAGCATGTCCCAATAAGGCTGCGACGTCAGCAAGGAGGTGGCAGTCATGTTTTGGGCAGGAATCATGGGGAGAGAGCTGGTAGGCCCCTTTAGGTTTCCTGAAGGTGTGAAAATGAGAGAGAACTGATCCCTTGGGAATTGTCATATCCACCCTTTCCCCAAGGTTGGAATGGGGCCTGAAATGAAAACATTTAGAAAATTAGAGTTGCTTATTTGCTCCAGAAGCAGGGAATAATCTTTTTTTCAGGATCTCAGAGCCAGTTTTCCTTCGTAGAATGTCAAAAGACGCAGTGTGGATGGGTCGAGTGTTTCTACGGTGTGTAGAGAAAATAGCTGGCAACATTTCTGCCAGCTCTCCGAGTGATGTTTCAGCATTTGCCATAATGATATGCCTGCTTATATCGTCCCCAATCAATGTAGCATCTGGCTTATCAAATGTGGAGTTAGCAATATTTCTTGTTGTCCAAGCAGTGGTTTTGGGGCTTTTACTTGGGTTTCGGTTAGCATGTAATGTCTCAACGTGACATTACATTCTCCCTCCATGTTAGAACAGATGTGTCAGGGTTCCACCCTAGCCTGACGGTTTTCGCCTCTGTTCCACCCCCTGGTGGCCGTTGGGCGCAGTGCTTGTCAACGTCACAATCACACCTAGTCACCAATCACTCACTCAACGGCCCGCACCTGTCCCTCATCTGTCAATCACTGTCCCTACATAGGTTTCCTGTTCCCATTCCCCAGTGTCAGTACAAACACAGTACTACGTTGGTTTGCCAGACGACGTATTGTTTTTCTTTTGACTCCCTGCATTTCATCGCAGCCTGTAGCCTTCTCGCTATAGCTTTCCCTCGTTATCACAGTTAGGAAGATATATCGTTCCTGCTCCTATACCCCTGGACATTACTGCACTGTTAGGTGCTTGGATTACACAGCATAACCACTCCTCTCTCTCAACGGACATACAGTAAATCGCCTCTGGAGTTGTGGTCTCGAGTTGCGCAATTGGATCCACCTTTTACGCTCTGTGCACACACACCCTTACAAGATGTCCACCTTATCTCTCACTTTCAAGGCAAACCATTCTTTCTCTTCCACTTTGAAAGAATGGAAATGGATTTCAAATCTAGAAGTGACCATTTTTGTTCCCATTACAAACCATTGCCCATGAATACAGTAAATGGGCTTGATCTCCTGAAAAATGGGAATGACTTTATTTTGAATGATTTCAGTCACTGACAACTCCCCAATATGATATGGCACATCACTGTATAAATGTGACTTGTTAGTTTACAGTACTGCTTCTTTCAGAGGCACATCTAGCCTTCTATATAGAGCATGAGCAGCCAAACCTGGTAGGAAAACCTCCTTCAACATCACTACAGCTCCCAGAGTGGCTTACAGAGTGCAACCAGCACTGTCTCATTTAATGCCTTGTTGACAGTGTCTTGCTGATGTTTTTGTACTTGCATACCGCAGACGACAGCTTTTTTGGTGTTTTGCTTCAAATCTCATGCAGGAGAGATGACACAGTAGTCCGTACAGCGTAATAAGCAGTGAATAATGCACAATATAGTGCATTTTTAGTACAGGTGAGCCTTTTGAAAAGGATGTCAAATGTCATAACATTAGAACATACTGCGTTATATCTGGTGGGATGAAGTGCATGACCACAGCCAGGGTGTAGTTTAAACTAGAGAAGCAGCATGGTTGGGTCACACGACACGCCAAACCAGTCTCTTCATTTTCCTCTGCAGCCCTGAGAGTGGTTGATCCTATCCCTCATCCCGTTTTTCTTCCCTAAAGAATGCATTGCATTCTAACAACACTCCCTCTGTCTCAAGGAGCCTGACGTCTATGAGAGGCCGGATCAGATTATTGTAATTGCACGCATGTTTAGAGATTCATTCATGTTTGACCAAAATAGGCTGGTAGATGTGCTCAAGTATTGAGGTGTAGCAATGGGGAAGTTTTTCTGTGTTTTCCTTGTTTTCTTGGAGCCAAAGGGATTGACAATCTCAAATTCATCAAAAAGACATGTGGGCAGAGGTTGTAGTAGAAGGTGAGTCTTACACTGCTTCTCATCCATGTTGTCATCCAGGATGTTTAAATTTTCTCTACAGGATTCTTGTTCACCTATGCACACCAGGCCACATGTAAATGAAAATGTGACAGCATTTCAAACAGCTTTGTTTACTAACTTTGGGACAGTCACACTATCTATTTTGTCTCGAGCACCAGGTTGCGCAATCATCTCTCTCGCAACATGGTGATGGATTCAAATAGCACTACCACAAATTAAAACAGTGTGAACAAAAGTGAAGCACTAAGTTGCGCTGTACCATGGGTGCATATACGTACCCAAACTATGAACATTAGAGTGCCGAGGGCACACATAGTCGCCGAAAACATGTAAGATCATGTTTTCTGTCCAATCAAAGTGATGCTGCTGTGTGAAAACCTACTGAATGAAATTAATTGCTCGGATGGGCTTACATTTTGTGTGAATACTAATACTGAATTATAGTTGTTTACTAGCTAAACTTACTCTAAAGAATCCTGAAGAGAAAGTGGCGAAATAGCGGACATTTTGTTTTTAACTGTGACAGTGATAAGGAATATGATGGATTAGAATGAAGGATGAAGATGAATTCTGGGTGTACAGATTGGCCTGGGGATGCTGAAAAAACCTAAGATGTCTAATTATTGGAGTGGCGAAAAGAATGTCCAGGATTCGCTTTCAAATGGTAAGCTCTTTTAGCGACAAGTTGAGAATTCCCCCCCAAAAATTCTTTGGAAAGCAATATAAAGTAAACTGGTAAATTAAGTTGTAAATTGAAAATTACAATTGTTAATTTGAAAATTACAATTGTTAAATTGAAAATTACAATTGTTAAATTGAAAATTACAATGGGGTCAGAGAGAGGTGTAAAGGTAGCATCGAGTACCCTCTGTGACTTATTTCTAGCATATAACTGTGTGCTTTAGAAGAAAATGGAAACATTGACCTTGGGGTCTTTCATTGCCAGGAAGTCTTTCAGAGAGTACGCTTGCACACTTTGGCAGTCGCTTCTTCTGTAAGAATTTCATGAATTTCATGGCCTTTTGCCATGAGTCAATCAATAATTTGGTGTTAATTATTATCTAAAAGGTGTCTACTGCCTATTGATACTAACTGGTATCTCCCAAGCTGGGTTAGGGTTTTGGGATGATGCGGATTGGGTACTCTGCTGCTGAACGGTTTTGTTTTAAACCAGCACAGCTAAATGCCTCACTCTCTCTAAACGCACATCATGACTTACTCGCCGGGTGCCCTACTGCGACCCTCATACATGCTTTTGTATTACGTTTGGGCTACTGTTGGGGGTGTCAGGCAAAGCTTTGCCAGGCTTTAACATGTTCAAAACTCTGCTGTTAGAGTCCTCACACGCACCAAACCCTGGGAACACATACTCCCTTGCTGTAACAACAAGTTCTGTAGACCTGCTTTTTACCTCCTCCTAAGTCCCTCCTTGGCATTGCCCCCTCTTACCTCTCTAACCACATTCACTTACAAACCTCATCTCGTAGTCTCCGCTCCTGCAACTCTGGACATCTCACTGTCCCCAAAACAACACTTTGTACAATGGGGGATTGGGCTTTCAGTGCTGTAGCCCCTAAAGTGTGGAACTCTCTCCCTCAGCAACTCAGACTTTATCATCCCTCAAACAGTCTAAACTGTTCTTGGGTATCTTGGTTTCCCCGTTCCATTCCCTTTATAGCCATTGTCTACTATAGTTAACTTTTATCTGCAATCTAGTGCATTTCTCCTATGTTCACATGCTTGTTTAACTTTTTTTCTATATTTATTTAATCTATATATACTTTAATTATTATTAATAATAATTATTATTAATAATTAAACAAATTATATATTTTACATGTTTTTGTTTTATCTTCACATCTGAACAAAATTGTAATGTAAAAAAAGAAATAATAATAAAATAAATGGAAACAATCGTTTTTCTAGAATTCTAGAAAGCTCTTTTGTTTCAAATATGAAAACTGACAATACATTTGTTTAAATATTATTGAATTGTACACTCTTTATTTAATTTGAGAGTCAGTTGTTTTTATATTACATGTCTGTGAGTATGTTACTGATTTCTCAAATTTCTAATGTGTTTTGCGATCTTCTTCGCATCTAATATGTTACAATCTGTTACGTTGTGTTAGGTTTATTAGTGGGGAACAAACGTTAATTAATACTTTGCATAACTCCTATGAACCGCATTTGAGTGCATTTCTTTTTCTTTAATTACAGTTTTTAAGGTGATGTCTGTTGTGCTTTTGCATACATTCAGTAAAGACCGTTAACCTGTAGTTTTTTGAGCGGTTCCATTCAGCTATCTACCTAGCTTGGAACTTTTTCTTGTGTGGGCAGAATAATGTTTTTAATTCACTCTTTCTAAAACTTTTAATTGGAATGCAAAAATGTCTGCAAGTCTCGGTTCAGATAGTGTTCTTTTAGCTTGCTGCAGGCTTGCTCACTTTTTCTAAATTGTCCACAAGAAAAAGACGGAGTCAGTGACACATCATCCAAAACAATCAATGAATGAGTGAATTCACTATATTAGTCATATTTGTTATTTATGCCTGCTAATGTAAATCGCATTTGATCATCCTTCTAATCTGCTATTCGAATTTACAAATAAATATAATTGAAAAATACACTGTAGAGAAGACTGTGTGGCCATATACCCGATCTTTCTTGAACAGTGCAGAAGGCTACATACCCTTAGATCTCTAAATTGTATTTCTATGACTAAGCTGTGGCCTATGTGTTATCAAGCCACCGTGCTTTACGCCTATGTATGGCAATTCATGTGTGTATTTTTTATCTTTGCAAACTGGTCGATAGTGTCTCTAAGTTTACCTTATACAAACTCAATTCTTATGGATTCATCTTTGAATACATTTATTGTTGTGTCATGTTAAATTTGTAGGGCCAAATAAACAAAAAGAAATATGTTAAGCATGTTAAGCAGCTATTGCTTTATTCCATGACACACCAAAGGCAGGCAAGTATACACGATGCAGTAGCTTTTAATTTCATCACTTTTCATGAGGAATTATACATTATTTCAATGAGCTTTAAGGGTACAAACAAATTTGACCACGTCCGTACATGGTTTTAGTGGGGTGTCAGAGTTTAAGACTACAAATACAACGCAGAGTGCAACGTGTGTGCAAAGACCAAGTACACACACACTTACATCCCCCATGTGTTCTGTCCGTCATAGGAGATCTATTTTGGGACTGTGCCAAAAGTATATAAGTTTGGGTAATTTGAGGACAAGCCGTAGGAGAGCCTGAATGATAACATCACTGAGAGGATATGATCAAGAAAAGTGTACATATACTATAATTATTTTGTTATTAAACAACTACGAACGCTTCTTCCCCTGACTTGGGTCCATTATTATTCTGCAAAATCTACCAGAAGCTAACAGGGGTGAAGAATGACATTCGTCCACTCTGCAGCACATTTGTCTTGTAGATTTTTACATTAGCAGGCTTATGAGCTCATACTAGACCTACCTTTCCAAGCTAAGGTCAAGCTGTTGTGCGTAGGGGATGCATTGTGGGGCCCTTTGTATTATCCTCTGACCTTGTGCACTCTCAATACGTCCCGTCCTAAAGGGAGAAGAATGTTGACCACTGGGATCTTGTCAACTACTGGCTTGAGGCGAGAATAGTGATATGCTTCTTCAGGAGAGGGGATCTCCGATCTGTCATCGGGAAGAATATTACATTTGTCACGTCACCGCCTAGTGGAGGCCACTCCCCTGTGCGCGTGGCACCCCGGCGTTCGACGTCGCCGGCCTTCTAGGCACCACTGTCCGTGTTTGTCTTGTTACCCATGTCCTGTGAACGCATCCCTCCCTGATTCCAAACAGCTGCGGCTCATTGCCTGCCTATTTAATCCCTCATGTGTCTTGTCTCTGCGTTCG
>JACXGK010001157.1:0-60353 GCA_016801125.1 Novumbra hubbsi | reverse complement strand
TTCGTACCTGCGCGGTCGTTAGGCTACACACGCCGAGGCTTGGAAACATTCACATCATGCATCATGGCACCCTATTCCCTATTCAGTGCACTACTTTGGGCCAGGGTCATGGTGAGTTGTAATGCACTACGTAGATTATAGGGTGGCAGTTGTGATTCATGCTCTTATTGTCGAACAGGCAGTAAACACTTTATAATTGAGGACCTGCTACCATGGCTTGCTAATGACTTCAACACTCAAAATCTGACAGTGGGTGTGACAGTTGAACCCTCATCTCTTGCTAATTTACCTAATGCACACACATTTGCATCTCACAACCATGCACATGCATGCACTCAGGTTGACAAATAGAAAAGAAAACAACAAACAACAAACCCAACCCACTTCAACATCTCTTGTTTATTGCTTTCCTGACTCGTCTTACGGCCAATCTAGACCAGAGGCGTCATGTCTTCGGAGTGACTCTGAAACGTGAGTCGCAGTTTCAGAACTCACGATAATCAATTGAGACATGTTGCACTGCAAGCAAAAAGTGGTGCGTCGTGCATTTGCTTTAAGAAGCGTAGCTTTACACCTCCAGATTATTTTCATCATCAGCACAAGTGTTGGTGAGATGAAACAGCACCAAAATAAATTATTATTACCATATGAATTCCCAAACATTCGTAATAAATAAAAACAACATAGACACACTCTAAAATACCCAGCACAGACAGAAAGGTTTTCTTTGTGTGTGACGCTTCAAATTTACCGAGTACATTTAAAGTGATGTTGTTCTTGCAGCTATGCTGTCCATTGCGACAGATATAGTGGATGACTAAATATCCATCTGTTGCCTTGATGATTGCTTTGCGCACTCATTGCACTCTTCCAACCAGCTTTATCAGGCAATCACATGGAAAGAATTAGACAGATTTTGCATGTAAAAATTAGATTTGTGAAAGTGCTTTCTTTCTACAGAACAGAAGTTCATTATGGTTACCAGCACCAAATAATTGCTTTACAGAGTTCAGAACCATCTCAACGTCAACTGTACAGGAGACTGCATGATCAAGCTGCTGCAAAGACACAACTACATAAGGACACTTATACTAACAAGAAAATTACTTGTGCCAAGACACACAGAAAAAAAAAACATTAGACAGATGTAACTCTGTCTAAATGTGTCTTTGTGATACGCAGAGTGGGCATGGAGGAAGAGGTGTGATGGTGAGAGGGTGCTTTGTTCAAGGCACTGTCTGCGGTTTATTTAGAACCAACATGGTTAACAATCTATAATCTCAATGACATAATTGTTAAAACTGTATCTATGTTATATTATCCCAAACAGAAAAATATGTTACTCTCTCTAATTTCTTATGCAGGTCATTCTGAATAAGATAATCAGCTTAATGCAAAAATGTACACTGCGGAACACCTGTGTAGTAACATTGTAAGTTACGTAACACGAGAATGTATAACTACACAACCCTTGTTGTAGTTGTGTTATAGTAGCGTTTTCTCCAAAACCATATTATCACATGTTAAAATAGTAACACAGGGTGTGTTGTACTATAGTTATATGTTTTAGTTAACAAGAAACTAGGGAAATGTAACCAGTTGTGATAATTCTTCCATTGCCACACTCTCCTGTTGGATGGAGATAAGCTTTCCCCTGCTCTTATTGCATTTTCTCAATAATCAACAGTGATACTTTTCCGGCATACAAGCAGAAACCTTGATTCCTGGCGAATGATGTGCACTCTAACATTTGCCTGTTGACTTTCTGAGGACTCAGTCAATTAAATAAGCCACGAGGCGACGCAAACGAAGCGAGAGGACACGCTTGTCCCATCAACAATGTTTACAGATCCTAGTCGGCATGAAGGGTGACTACGGCAGCTGGCGAGGGACACACAGAGAGAAAGGCAATGGGAGGAAAAAATTTATGAGTTAAAATGGGCCCCGATATTATCAATACTTTAAGGTGTAATATGTGTGTTGTTTTAAATTCTCAACATGCTGTCATACGTTATCAGCAAATACCCCTGCTGTGACGGATCTTTTCTCTCAATAATGAATGTGTACATGTATTCGTGTCCTGCTACAGTCAAGGTTTATTGATTCAAACTCTTTGACAAATAATCGACAGGCAGAGTTAAAGAATGTTATCCATCCTTCATTTTAAAAATTCTGGGTAAGAAAAGTGATGGTACTGTGTGTAATTCACTTTGATATATAAATAGAATGCATAAACAGACTGAAGTCACTGCACAGCAGAATGAATCCACCCGCATCCTTGCCTCCTTCTAAATCATATATACGGTATAAGCCTTTCTGAGACAGAATTCTCTCCTGTACATGGAGAGCGAGAAGCTTCAGAGAGTGAAAAACCCTCCCGGTGCTTCCCAGTCCCTTTCATCCACAACACACAAAATGAAATATGGAACTGGGAAATGTTTCAGAGAAAGAAGAGGGGGAATGACAGTGAGAGAGAAGGAGAGAGAAAGTTATAAAGAGGTTGGGGAAGACAGAGGAGGACAAAGAGAGAAGGAGGTGATAGGAAGATTGGAGAATTAAAAGAGGAGGACATCATGGGGGTTGGGAGGAGGTAAATAAGGCTACAGACTCGTAAAGTTCTTTTAAATGCAATTCTATCTTGCTCTCATCCGGCTCTCCCTCCTTCGCTGTGGTGGTGCATTTAACATGGTGTTGGGACAAAGGGCCCAGTGGCGGAGCACAGCCCGTGCTTTGATCTCCGGCCGCCGCCTGGAACCCACGGCGTTCCGCTCGCTCAGTGTGTTGGTTCATCTCCACGGAAACCTGCATGGTTCATCGCACTACCGCCCTGCCAGACACCTAGTTCTGAACTTTCAAATTGGAACCTCGGTACACACAACTCTGATTTAACCTGCCCTTCTCTCTTCTTCACGAGTTGAGGTAGCTCCAATCGACAGGGGAAAAAAGTCCTCCGAAACGTCCCCCCAAACCTTGTTTCGAATTTCCAGCGGTCGACCGGCGCTCCATGTCCAATCAGAAGCATGACCGGTGGCTGATTGGCTGAGGGTAGCGATGTGTGATAGTTTACCATCTGTCCAACAGAATGGGTGTCCCTGATAGTTTTGTCATTTACTGCCAAGGGACCATTTATGGTTCACTGTCACCTCTCTGAAATATGTACTAAGGACCCTGCACTGCTAATATGTACTAAAAAACATTACTTCATTTTTCTCCCTTCCAAATTTTGTGATGTTGGATTCTGGATTATGAACTTGTCTCCTGTGAACAACGTCCCAGCCAAAACACTGGGAAATATACAGCTATGACATTTTTTTACTTTTTAATTATATTGCCAGATAAGCCGAAGTGTGCAGTATTTTTTGTAGATTGGTCACAGGCTTTCGACAGTTGATCATTCCCCTTTCATGTGTAAGTTGAAGTGCTAATGACTGAAGCTAATTCTTAAACAGGGTAAAGGGGTCCCTCTGTACTCAGTTCTACATCCACTCTTGTTTACTCTGTATATAGATTACTTTGGAGATAATTGAAAACAATAATTTCTCTCTGAAATGTGTAGTATGAGCCAAAAAAAGCATTAATTCGCAATAGGGTTGTGTAATTACATTCCATTTTTAAGTTTGAAACATTTAATTTGCAAACATGACCTTGCTTCATCACAGCTCCCCCAGGGGGCCCAGAAGAATCAAAGATTGAGACACATGTCCTCCTATACACATCTTGGCTACACTAAGAGGCTGTGACTATACCAATGATTAATTTCCTTATCCCAAATAAGAAATGTGCTTCTATGTTCTAGCCTCTATGTTCATTGGTGGATTTAATCTTTTTAATGTCCTGCTGACAAACATAATCTAGATGCTATGACTTCTGATTTTTTCTTCACCTAAACATTAGTCGATCCACCAGACCCTCACTTAACCAGGTTTGGGATTTTTTCAAAGCAGACTTGGCTTACTTTTAGAAATCCTCCCTACATGGACACTTTTTACAAATCTATCAGATTGAGACAATTGGTAATTATTTCACACTGCAAAGTGTATCAGGCAGCTTAGGCTCTCTGCCTGTTAGAAAGAGTCTAAAGACGATAGCCTAGCTGACTGCCTTTGTAACTCAGACACTAAATTGACTTCATATGCCTCTGAGTTCATTGAGGGAATGATTGACGAGCTCGGCAATTGTACAAAAAGAAATATAAACCATGTTTACTTCTTTTTTTTCTCCAGAAATCAAAGCAATCCTGTGTTTGTACGACATGGTGTGGCACTGGGTACCGCAGCCTGCATGTCTGAGATCTCATGAAAGAGAAGAGGAAGGACGGATGACTTCAGTCTGTTGGGATGAAAGAGATGAAGGAGACATACCTACAGGTGAACAGTGAGTAAAATACTGATCGTAACCAACGAAACAGCGAAATAATAAATGCCTTCATTTGGCCCTAAAGCAGCTGGCCAAACCCTCCTTTTGACAAGGACAGGAAAGGGGCGGACCTACAGCAGATGGCATTAACATTTCCTTAATAAAGTGACCCTAAGGAGACAAAGGTATGAAAGAAGGGTACCCTTCCTGTCATGACTCGGAATGCATCATCACCCAAAAAAACAGGGGGTGACAGAGTGCATGTCATTTGGACCATACATTGGTAATGGAAGAAGCTAGTAATGAAGAGACAAAAACATGTAAACGTTATGCCTCAATCCCCGTTCTTATTTTGAAAAATGCATTGTGTTTAGCTAGCTAGACGTCTGACATTGAGAGAACCTCCCTGAGGAAAGATGCTTTTACAAGATTGGCCCCTAAGTTGACAAATCCAGGTGCATACAAATACATTTAGGAGCACAATTAAAGTTCGTTTTTTTATGTCTCTAACATTTATACTGTGCATAAATATGTTTTGCAGGGGTCTCCAACCTTTTCTGGAATGAGTAACCTTTAAAAATTAAAAAAAAAAAAAAAAAAACCTTTTTTGGCTTTCAATTTGGCACCTTCTTCTTTGGCATCACTTTGCAACTTTTACACAATTGTGATGGTGTGAGGTCTTTGGACATTGGTTTCTATCAATTTACCTGGTCAAATATGGATTAATAAATGACTGTAAATAAAAACTGTGTTCGATTTAACTAAATTAAGCACTCGCTTCATTTCATAAGACTGGGTACGTAGCGACACATGCATAGAAAATGGTCGTGCTATAGAGCCCAGAGAAAGGGTGCTTCTCCCGTCAGGTTAACTGTGCCTCCAGAAGAAGGCCAACCCAAAGAAGAATATATGTGGTGGCTGAAGGCTCTTAAATCAGCTGAGGAAATATACCAAAAAATATAGGAAAAAAGATTAAGCCGGGGTTAGAGCAGAGAGGTGCAGAGAGGCTGGGACACAGGGAGGAGGGCCCGAGGTGTAAAAAGGAGGGGAGGTCCAGCAACTCTTCAGGACATTTATTGGACTTATACACTCCTCCATAGCCCTGCTGCTCGCGGGGCTCACCTCCCCCTGTGAGTGCATGAGAACACGTCTGCTAAAGGCCTAGTGAAATCAGCTGGTGCAAATCAATTCACACGTGGGCCCCGGGAGAGGCCACTGTGACACCGCCTTTCCTGCGCTCTCCTCAGCAAGACTAAGTGAGTCTAAAACTGGGTTACAAAATGAACACTTGTGTTCTACCCAGGGCATGTGGTGAACACACAAGCCTATTGTCAATGAATGGAACATTTGCCAGGACCGGGATGTTGCCCTGTATTGATAGCAGCATAGTTAGGGGGAGGATTTGTATATACCGTTTCTATATTTAGATATTCTAAATGTGTTTCTACAAAATCTCAGCTAAAAAGGCATAAAAGCAAGCAAAAACAATAATATAAATATTCTTGATTTTTTTTTCATTGGGTAGGTAAGATGCAAACAAACGGTTTTCATTAACAGCAATAAAATCAGTTAAGACAGGATAAATAGACTATGGCAACATAGATACTGGGGTTTGAGACCTCTTTGGGGTGTTAGGGGACAGTGTTGTCCCGTTCAAAGACAAGGCCAACCAGGCACGTAATTTTACTACTTTGTCAAGCACCGCCGCAGACACCCAAAAAGAAAACAAGACCACCAACTAACTACCCGAAGACAAGGCCGACTAAAGCCCATGGTGCTCCCTCTTGTGGACCCCATGGGAAGTACAAGAAAGCCAGTGATTTAGCCCCCTTACTAGCTTTGGAATGATGGTATCCCTTTGGAGAAAAGGGAGTGTCCAACAACAGAAAGCAAGGATAGGTCATCATTCCAACGACTTGCTTTTCACATTCGAGGCCAGACTACACTCACTCATAGGACTTACTGAAGAGAAAACTCTGAAGAGGTTAATGATAAAACCTTTAAAGCATTTCAAGAAATAATAAGAAGGCAGCATAGCAAGGCAAGCACCAGAATATTATGATCAACAAAATAAACTACCTAAGTGGTGTAAGTTTTGTTGCCAGGATATAGTATAATTGGACCATTTGTTCAGAAGTGGTCCTCTGTTCTCCAGTTAAAGATCTCAAAATAACAAAGCAATTGTTTGTAAACTCTTGGGTGATTTTTTAGAGAACTGGTAAAAGCTTTAACCTTCAACTTGCAATCCTTTTATTTTTTTCAACTGAAAACAGTAATATTGTACAGTATGTTGAACTAGGCACAGCTGGAGGATATCAGGTACTTGAAGAACAGAAGAGGGTGACAAGCGGAGATTATGGAGACGGTCTGACGAAAGCAGAGGGTGGTTATCTGAAACTAAAGTGCGTGCGTGGGGAGGGGATTTCTTCCTTTTGTTGTTGCTGAGGTTGGTGCAAAATGTACATTGTAAAGGCAAAATTATTTTAAAAGGAGACCCAAAAGTTCCCCAAAATCTTCTTCGGCAGAAAACTGAACAGGAATTGTATAAACCTGTTGTAGTCAGCCTGAGCATGAAACACAGTGGCCAGCGTAAAAAACAATGTGTCCATACTTGTTCGAGGGGCTTTCATTCAGCTAACTGGCACGACCAAAGGCCTGGAGGGCAGCAGAAGTCACTGCCTTGCAGAACAGCTGAGTCATTCTGGCCAGGAGTTTAATACCATGTTACTGAATAGCGCCCAGGAGTCCCGCCGAAGGCATTGTCTCAGTGCTGCCCCTGTGTGGATAGGTGGATGTGGGGACCAAAGCTGGGGGAAGTAGGGGTGCGGCCGCCTTAAAACCCCCTGCGCCCTTATCGTCAGCGGAACGCGGGTCATTTCGGCCAACGTGTGTCGTCGTCAAGACTGCGAGCGTCATTATGGCGGACGGGCACGCTTCTCCGGTGGGTTCAATGGGTGTTCAATTCCACCATTGTCAGCACCCCACTGCTCAGAAGATCTACCCACAACCCCGTGCAGGACAGGGTGGCCTTGTCTCACCGTGCTCTGGCAACTCCTTGTGACTATATACAGTATGTGATACTCTTGAACACATGATATTGTACGCTGTTGTATCGCATAAAGGTTTGCTGCAATGCAACTTTCTCTTTTTCTTTTGGGGGTTTTATGAAGACACGCTCACACAGAGGAAAGGGGGAAGGTAGGACAGCTTGTTGTTATGTGTTGACAGATAGCCTACGATAAAGTTTTCTACACATGGTCGGAACAGTGTCACACCAGGTTATTCAGCTCTTCACCCAGACCAATGTGCCATGGGCCAGGGTGAGGCAGATGACAACCATATATAATTCAAAAGGCACTCAGGGATTGTTATTACGAAAGCCATGATTCAAGTGAACTAAAAAACAGCAGTGGTCAACCTTGCTCCACTGATCCCTATTGCGTGGGCACACCTCTGTTCCAGTACAGCGATATCACGCTTGATGAGAAACTCATTAGACGGGAGGAATTGAATCATGTGTTTTATTGCTGGGATTTAAACAGAAACCCAGTATGAACAGCCTGCTGTGGTAATAGGTATATACATTGTGTTTGATGTGTGTTTTTGGTGTGTAACAACCTTTACAGATATGTAGACATGGAATATAATCCATGATTTATAGGATTTACCTCACCACTTGTCTCAGCACGGATATAACTTTAGGAAATAGGGATATTTCATGTTTTCTGTGTAGTTAGATAACAATACCCTAAAAAGTCTTCCTCGAATTACCCTTTAGATATTTACCTATTCCATAATTAAACAGTCAATACTTGGGTCCACTTAATGAGCCAGAAAGCAGGATTTTAATAGCTTCTCAATGTCATCTAAACTGTTTTACCCACAATTGTTCTTATTTTGAGCAAAATGTTTTATAATCCGAGACCAAGTTTGAATTTGTTTTCCGTTTGAGAAAAGAAAGTCAAGTACAGACTTATTGCAGAAAATAAACATTAATTTGCATTGCAGCTTCATCATCGCGCCAATCTTTAATCCTGGTCAGGAGCCTTCTGTCACTCATGTGTACCACAGCACCTATCACCATATAGAGGTATGTCTGTGCATGATTTACAAGCATCAAATTGAAACAGACTGGTCAAAGGTCGGATCTGACAAAGGTTAGATGGGATTGTTCCCATATGCTTAGCCAAGTAGATAATTTATAATATATTTTTGCCATCGAATGAACATGATTTTGATAATTATGAGGGTCTAAAGGATACATTGAGCTGTGAGGAAAAAGATGTAGTAACTAACACATTGTTAAAAGTTTAGATCCCTTAATTGACAAGTTTGAAAATCTGTTGATTTGTCGATGATCAAGGCACTTGATCAAGGCACTCTGTCCCCCATGCTGTGTTCACAGACCCACTTGATGGGTTAGCTAACCACCGTGCGATTACCATTAGGATCTACGGACCCTTTCTCTAGGCACATGGACCATGATTGCCATTAGGATCTACGGACCCTTTCTCTAGGCACGTGGACCGTGATTACCATTAGGATCTACAGACCCTTTCTCTAGGCACGTGGAACGTGATTACTATTAGGATCTACAGACCCTTTCTCTAGGCACGTGGACCGTGATTACCATTAGGATCTGGGAATATAGATGCAGGGAGACTGACAGCTTCTATTCAGCGGTTGGTCACACACATGGGCCATAATTAGGTTGATATTAACGCTACGGACCCCCCCCCCCCCATCCCCCCCTCGGCAACTATATACAGGCAACAGGAGAAAACATTTACCAATTACAATGTTTGAGCTGTTAGTTGGATGTCCCCTTCCATTGTTACAAATGGCACATAACAATGAGTTGGAAGATTTCCTTACATCTTTGCAACTGTTCTACCGTCTGGAATATATAAAGAGTGCGCATAATCCACAAAAACCTCCCATGAAAGACGACTCGATGCATGTAGTCACTCAATGATAGTTGATGTGTAAATGAAAACGATATGCCCGGATACATCCCGTCCAGATAAAATGTTGAGGTGGGTATGGCACAGGAAATAATATCTCAATAGAGGGCATCTTCTTGAAAGTGTATATTTACACCATATTTTTTATTTGATTGCAGCGTTTTTTATGTCCAATTTGTGCTCAGCTTCTATCACAATATTTCCGGATCTTAATACAACTTTTAGCAACACACGGCATCAATAAAATCAGACAGTGTGACAGATTATCAATCTGTAAAATGAGGCCCTCAAATCGTCTGAATTGATTTCTTTAGGGATAAACAACAAGCAAGGAATTCAGTACCAGCAGGCATAAAAGTAACACAATGTTTCTTGCAGAACAAATATACTCGTCCACACTGTCACTGAACGCGTTATGGTCAAAATTATTTCGACGCACCTGCCCATACGTTTATAAAGGTGTGCGACATCTTTTTTATAGCCAGAAAAATGTTCAACACCTTGAGCCTGGCCATACATAGATAATATGATATTTTATGATATTTTGCCTGACAGACTGCAGTCATACAACATAAAAGTGGAAGGCCTTCCAAGTTGACAGAATACGTCCTGGTGTTCTCTTTCAGCCAAGTAGGATTTGTAAATTAAAAAGCATTTATATCAGTCCCTGCTGCCAGGAGATGTAGGAGTGTGTACCTGTGTGTGTCTGTGTGGTAGACAGAAAACAAAAGTATTAGATTTGGTCAACATATAGATTTGGTCAAAGATGCTTAGGACCCAGAGGTATGTTGTTTTAATGACTCCTGTGAAGAATCACTCCATAAATCAGCCCATATTGATAGTGAGCAGGTGACTCAAATGGGCAATCGGCAGTTGTTGGACCCATCTTTGGGACTTAAAAATTAATTCAATGTATTTTAAAATCCCAAATCAATGCCTCATGAGCTTTGTTCAACCATGACATGAGAACCTATAAAATAAGCTTGATTTACTTTTAAACAAATGTGAAAAGAAATCTAACTATACCAAACTAGCCAAGAGAAACAGCACAATTACTACAGACATTTCCTGAAATTATTTCTTATTTTTCATCTGGTTCCTTGATCACATCCTAATGTTTAACACTGTTTCATATATTTGTTCTTCAATGATTTACATTGTTAAATGTATTGGATCATTAATGCTAAACATTGTTGAATGTATTTGTTCATTAATGTTTGACATTGTTGAATGTATTTGTTAATTCATGTTTAACATTGCAGAATGTAGTTACTCTTTAATGATTATGCCAGATTATATTCCACAGTTCCAGCCAACCTGTTAAGGTACTCACACCACCAGGGCAATAAATACAGGTTGGAACAACTGGTGTGGAATCTAAGGTCTAGCAAACCAGGTGGACAGGGACCTCTAGCTTATGTATTCATTATATACAAACACTGTACCAAGTGTTACACACAGAGACATTCCAGGCGAGAATAAGTCAAGCAACATATTCAGTTGGATTCATTCTATATTTAAGAAATTCATTAAAGCAAATGTGTAACTAATTTAAATAGCTTGCGGTTATTTCATTAGGTCTGTAATAAATTGACTGTGTTTCAATTTAAGGTGTAAATAGACCAAAACAGTTGTGGATGCAGCAACGTGAAAAACAAAGTCACTTTTGTCATTGTTATTGATGGAGGGGAAAGGAGGAACCCGACATGGTTTAGATCTTCCCTGAGGTTCCCTAGGAACGCGATAGGGCTGGCAAACAAGCCCACCAATCAAGACGCCCCTCCTCACCCCAGTCTCAGAGACAAGAAACTACTGTGGTGAACAAAGAGGAGGGATTCCAGAGGAACATCATGTTAGCACAGGGAATGCAGAGTGGCACCAGAAGGCAGCCCTGTCCTGCGTTCCACATGGCGCACTTATCCCTACGTAGTGCACCACTTTTACCCAGGGCCTGTTGCGCCAATGGAGCTGCAGGTCTACTCTCTCACTCTGGCTTGAAAAGAGACACGTTCAGCAACACTGTCACTGAAATGGTCCATAAAAGATACCAGAGCTCGCTCTAGCCACTCTCAGTACCACTCTCTTCGGCAGAGCAATGCCATGTTTCTCGTTCTTCTGACCAACTTTTGTACAACCAAAAATCTATTTTTCAAAACAGTTGACATTCAGGCCAAAACAGAGATGCTGATGGACAAAACAAAATCTTTGTTTGTTTCAATGCCCAAAGTTATTCAACTACAAAATGCCTTTTGTAAATGTAGTGATTACAAAGAAGAAAAATAAAATATGATCTGGACAACATTTCTAGTAGCCATCTTTAAGCTTCTTGCACCTGTCTGCTAGTAGTTTCTCCCACTCTTCCATTGCAATTTCTTTAAGTTCTTGAATGTTTGCAGGATTTCTTTTGCCAATGGACACATCACCAGGACTCATTGCTGTCCAGTTTAAAACAATAAATTCTGCCCTTTTCAACCATTCTGTTGTGCTTTGGGATGGGTGCTTTGGGTCCTTATCCTGCTGGAGGACCAGTGAAGTACGACTCAAACCCATTTGTCTTACACTGGGTAACACATTTCGCACTCAAATGCCTAGGTAATCCTCTGATTTAATGATTCCTTTGAAACGTTCAAGTCCTCCAGTGGCAGCAAAGCAGCCCCAAAACATTACGGATCCTCCACTATGTTTAACTGTTCTTAGGGTGTTTCCTTCCTTGCAAGCATAATTGTCTATAAACACATCACTGGTCTACATTGCCAAAGAACTCTAATTTGGTTTCATCTGACCATAGAACATTTTCCCAGATGGATTGCAGTTTGTTTAGGTAGGCTTTGGCAAAGATCCTTTTTATGCCTTTCTCTCAGCAGTGGGGTCCTCCTTGGCCTACACCCATAAAGCCCTTCTTGGTTTAGTGTGCAGCGTATGGTACGGGTTAACCCCATCACTCCAGATCTGTCCAGGTCAGCCTTAAGCTCTTTAGATGTTTTACGTGGTCTTTTTTCCACAGTTCACGCCAACCTTTTAAGGCTTTTCTCATCGATTTCGGTCTTTCCACCACGACCCGGGTGGTTCATGAGTGGCCAACTTCATAATAACATTGTGAACTGTTAAAACTGGGATTCAGAGGTTTTTGGAGATGGCTTTGTACCCTTTAGAATCCTTGTGTTTGGTGATAATAGTATTTCTGATGCTCCTCAGACAGCTCTATTATCTCCACTATTGTGAAAAATGGAACTGGGAATAAAAGTGTCCTTTTTAAAAATGACAGATATAATTCGGTAATTCATGTCATAAGAGCACTGACAATTTATCACAGGCGTGCCTCATTTCTAATTTACTAATTCACTTTTTTTCAAACCGATTTCTATTCAGAAGGGTGCCAATAATCATGTCTTAGCAATGTTTCCATTCTTATACTTTTTCCACTTATTTCTTTTTTTAATTGTTATTGTCTTATTCTGTGCTGCTCTGTATCAAACACGTGAGTGTATACAGAACATAGATGTTTCACTGCACATTTGTTTTCAGGAGATATTGTACATGTACAAAGTTATTTAAATCAATCACTACACAGTGGCCAAATATATATTCGGACTACAACTATCAATGTGCTCTAAAAGGGTTAACCCTGTTTTACATGTCCATGCCATTGTTATACTATAACTAAATTCTATACAATAAAAGGCGGGTAATTATCTTCTATTTACCAGGGCAGAAATGACTTCACTAAAGCAGCCTGAATATCCAGAAACATGGATTTATATGTAGAATAAAAATAAATCACACCACACAAACAAACAAATCACTGCCAAAATGTGAAATACATTACACTTACACCTTTTGTAGCTTACATTCTAAAATGTAAAATACATGATACATTCTTGAATAGTTTTACTATTGATGCCACCGTTCACTGACATTGTACCAGACTGCCCAGCTTCTCTCAGGAAAAGGCTATTATTGACAACATGGTCTATAACTGTGGCATGAATTCCCTTTAAATTACAATTATTTGTATTCCCCTATAAGCTACTCCACCACCACACATCTGAACCCTGATTCCCTTTCCCTACTCCACCACCACTCATCTGAATCCTGATTCCCTTATTCTACTCCACCACCACACATCTGAACTCTGATTCCCTTATTCTACTCCACCACCACACATCTGAACCCTGATTCCCTTATTCTACTCCACCACCACACATTTTTGTTTCTATTGAGGGCTGTCAGATTCAATTTATCCTTATCTGGGGGGTGGACCTGTCTGTAATGTCTGTTATATTGGGGGTGTCATGACAACCACATTCCCCATAACCCCCCACCCCTGGGAACGTAGCTAAATGGTTTGCATAAAATGTTCACATAACCAGATTCCGTGCCATAGCACTAGTGAAATAAAGACCTGTAGTGTGATATTTCCTCAGTGTGCTTCAATGCCAAACAAATGAATCACTTAAATAACTTTAATCACTAAATAATTACTGCGGGAAGAGCACCCCATAGTGGGAGAACGTCAGACGGTGACTGAAAGGGTGGAAGCTGGGATGCTGTGTGTTTCAAGATGTGTACTCATGAGTGCGTGTGTGTGTGTTTTCTATGCCACCTAATAGAGATTGGAATTTCCTGCGGCCCAATTTGAGAAGCCACAGTTAGACTGAGGAGGGGGACTTGTCTTGTATTAAAGTGCGGATGACACGACACCCCTGAGGTTGATGATCATCTACATGTCTCTAATTTGTGTCTCTACTCTGAGCACTGAGCACTGCCTGCTTTCATATTATGCATTCACTAACAGCTATAAGCGCCCCTTAGACCCCTATCATTAGTATTGAACTTTTAATTGAGGCACATTAGGGGATAAAATCAACAACAATTTAATGCCGTGTGACATTTTAAATTCCGCATTTCTTCAGGGGGGGTGTGCACAAACATTTCTAATGACGGTTTAATGAGTTTCGGTACACTTACCACTTCTCAAGTGCATGTTCTAGGTGTTCTAGGTGTTCTAGGTGTTCTAGGTGTTCTAGGTGTTCTAGGTGTTCTAGGTGTTCTAGGTGTTCTAGGTGCATCGGGGCAACAAGCGGCTCAATCATAAAGTTCTGCAGCTTGTCATGGTGTTCGATCACCTGGTAAATAGTCATTTGTGTAAGAGCAGTAATTACATCGGGATTGCACAGCGCTCGGTCTCTCTAATGGCTCCTTCAGGTTCTGATGTACATTTTAATTGTCCTAAACCAATTAAAGACCTGAGATTTACCATAAACCACAACATCAGGGTTTGTTGCTTGTTTGCCTGTGCGTCATTAAATTGATATTTAGTGCGGCTGTGTTTTTTTTTTAAATGATCCATGTCCTTTTGTTATTGTTCAATCCATCTGAGGCTGAGTCACTTCTTGAATATTTCATATCGTATAGTACCTCTCTGAGGATTTTATGACGGCTGCTCACAGCTTGGACACCTGCCATAAGCAGACATCATTTATCCATACTGACTCTGACATTGGCATTACAGTTTTACATTACGCTGGGACTACAAATTGACATCCTGACAGCGGCTACGCTTTCTTGCTTTAATCTTTCGATAGAATGAAACGCGCGTCGGAACGAGACGTCATGTCCCACGTCATCTCGTCGCGCGTCGTATCGGGAGAAGTGCGTGGAGACGTCGGACCAAGTATCTCTGTCTTTAACCTTTAACGGGATCGTGTGAGGAGAAAAAGGCGACCTCCGACGAAGCTTTGGTGTGTTTTAAACAATAACCACATATGAGAAGATAAGACCAATTAAAAACAGAAATCCATCATTTGGATTGAATTTGCAGAGTTAAACATCAAAGTGAAGGCAGACCCAAGCTGATAGTACAGCCCAGATCCCACAGACAGTGTGTGTGTGATGTTCCTCCCGATATTAATCACGCAATTACAAGCTCAGACGCAGATGCCATGTTACTGTAGGAACTTGTAAATAGGACACACATGTAACGCAAGGAGGAAGCACAGACATATAGGCCACGTCAGAGACCCGGCCCAGAGAGAGCACAGTTTTGCGTGTAAAGACATAAAAGCGAGAACCACATTTTTGGCATAAATCGAGCGGGACTGGATGAGGGCTGATTCGAATTTTCTAATCATCTGAGAAGAAGAAAATAACTGAAAATCATATTCCGGAGCCAGATGCTTTAAACATGTCCACCCTCTGCCCTAAAGCCAGCGTAATTTGTGAGAATGTTTTCGCTATAATTCATCTTTCGTTCATCTCTTCATTCTAATGGCTCACCACCTTTTCTGGAATCTGGGCTGTCCAACCCCAGCTGTTCAGTTGAGGATGTCCACTACGCGGAGAAGATCAGACAATCCAGGACCCAGGAAGTAATCATAACATCATGTTGAATGGTAACGGTTAAAGGTACCAGAGCGAAAGCTCATAAAGTATACCGTGCATGTATGAAGACCATGTTCTTAGGTTCTGCATAGATTTTCAGACTTAAAAATACAATAAATCCATACTCGTTATTCAAGAAAAACAAATATGCCGCATTCCAACTACTGTAAATACATACGAGCATAGTTTTCTCAAAGCACAGGTGGGGTGGATTCTTCGTTATTGGTAAATGAAGGATCCAAGCTTTAATTTAACTGCCGATTGTTCTGCTAAACAGGGAACCATTTGACAGAGCCCAGCCCCTGGCCTCCCTGTTAACCGCATCAGAGGGAGGCGCAGTACCATCTGCTTCATTGTAAACACTGAATGAATATAGAACTCAAAGAACTTCCCACCATCACAACGTACACACACAAACATACACGCACATACGTAGACAAAGAGAAGGTAATCAGAGTGCTTATCTAAAAAGCAACTAACCTATACCTACCCGAGTGTCTTTGGGTGCCGGGTAAACAAGATCCAGTTAAAAGAAGGAACTTGAAATGGAATTGATATGACTGATAGAACTGAACGGATAGATAGGTCATGAAAGACAGACTGTGCGATAGATAGAAACAGATGGCTCAGCTCATGTATACATCTTAAGCATCAGGTTGTCGTTTCTACAACGCAGGAAGATGAAGCACAGTGGTTGGCCTGGGGAACCGACGTTGCGGTATTTCTTTTTTTTTTACTTCAACCCCATTTTACTTTTTTGCCCCAATGTGTGATGTCCGATTTGCTGCAAGGAAGACCCTGTTTCCTTGTAGCAACTGCCGGTGTATTCAGGACAATCAATGTCAAGACCGTGTCTTCGGAAAGCACATCCAATGCAAAACTATTTCCTGAGGTCTGGAATTCTTACAGGTCTAAAGGAACCAACTCTCCGCCACAAGGAGTCGCTACAGTGCAAAAAGCAGAGACAACCCTATCCTATTGTCACCCCCCCTGCACCCAAAAAATACTTTCCAATTGCGGGACTAGGATGTAGGGGTCCTATGTATTTAAACCCTACGGCCTTTAGGTGCTTGTGTTTTTTTATATGAGGTATTTTGTCTAGAAAACACAAGCCCTTCACAGAGCAGGTATAGTTGGGCTCCAATCAGCTTCCCGAGCCTCGCATTGGAAATTTAACTTCAATTTTTTTTCTTAAGGCTTTGGGCTTTTGCAATGCCTGGGTCTATGAACAACTTCACATAATGATCACCTAATGGTGAAAGTAAATGTTTTTTCTTGTGAACGCTTGCAGACTTTAACAGTCATAAGGTGTTACACGTGATGTGTACCTACCCAAGTAGCGTAAAAGCGGTAGAGTAACTACGGCTTTAAAAAATACCAGCTGGGAAGACAGAAAACATCACAAACCTGGGAGCATCCAACCCATCCTCCTCTGACCAGTCATTTCCGGGCTGCTTTAGAGGGTGTTTTGATGGTGCACACAGACATGCATGCACAAACACTCGAGTGGACACATTGCTATTGTCATGTCACAGGGGTCACAGCTCTTCATCATTGTCTTTTATCCAAAGCGAACTTACAATAACGCTTGCACACGTTTCACCCACGAAATGTCCCGAGAATCAATCCCACAGCCAAGCCCTTACAAACGCCATGCATGACCAATTAAGCTACAGGGGACTGCATGGAATCCTTGACCGCTGAGCCTAAATTGCCAGAAACACATTCGATTTTAAAAGATCTCAACATTCATGAACCACACTGAAAATATGTTCACTGATTAGCCTCTATGTACCTAAAACAATCCTCTGCATGTTTGGGGATCAGAATGAGGTCCAAAGAAAACAAGGACACAACACAAGGTGCTTTTCAGAAGCATAAACTTGCTTGAAAGAGGACCGTTATTGTTTGTGCTGAAGGCTTAGAAGAATAAATGTCTCATATTACCAAACGCAGCATATTTGGTCGTAACAGAAAATAATGATTGCATAGGTTAATATGGCCTCAGACCTCTATTCTGTTCTTTTAAAAAGATCGTTCAGCCCGAGAAAATAGCAGTGGATCAATCTATTGCACTTCGTTTGAAGGCAGACAGTGAAGTAATGAATTGCAGAAGTAACATATAGCGTAAAGCATTTTTGGTAGCCATCAAGGGTTTGACAATACACCACATGAAAGATCCATTTACAAAGTGAAAACATAGAGAGGGGTAAAGGGGAGAATAGCGGATGATAAAAGGCAGATAGCGAATCACAGCAGAAGACCTCCTGGACTGAGTGATACAGTATATGATTTCTGAAAAAGCCTCAGGTAAAATAGAAGTGTGTCATGTTTTCCACCGTGCTCTGGAACCACATTGGGAATATATGTGTACGTTTCTAACGGACAAATCGAATCAACCAACTATAAACCACTGGAAAGCAACAAGCAAAGTGTAGAGGATCCTTGATCGTAATACTGTACAGTTGGTCACAATGTTTGAGAAAAGAACTGAACGCAGCTAGCCTTTAACACATGCTGCACGTTCACTTGTAATTGATTAAAAGAAAATCTTCATAATGTTTAAAGCCAATGGAAGACTGGTTCCTATACCATAACTGACTGCCGTAAAATACCTATATTACTAAGTACTGCATTTTTTAGGATCATACTTCCCTCTAAATATAATAAGGATTTTTTCTCCCCATGAAATGTGATGTATTTATTAAGCTTTTTTTTCAGAAAATCCTTCCGAACAAGTTGACCACGAAAATGTCTAATATCTAAATGCTGTGGACAGGATTTCCTGTGGTTCTATCTTTACGTCTACATCAAAGCAAAGCCTTCAGCACTCTGCCCCGATTAACAGTGTCACCGTTGATATAACAAAGCTATGCTCAAGGTCCCTTTGCCTCCCAAGATCAATAACATGGCTGAATTGGAAAATGCCTGACAACACACACATCCTTTGCCCTATTCTGTGTGTCCACATCCACAACACACATTTCTGGTGTAATAGATCTGGATAATATCACACTAGTTAAGTAGGTGTGCAAAAACACAGGGTTCTATTAATGGTCATGCTCAGTCTCTCATCAGGATTTAAACACAAGCATCTAGAACATTCCAGCACTGCCAGCGGCCGTTAAGAAATCAATTAGTGCCGGCTCTGCGAAGCGTAACTGACTCAACTTGTTTGAGCTCTGTCCTTATATTCTGCTTGCTTCCATCCTGTGGATTTAGCATTGCTATTCGGTGTGACATCACAGACTAGACAAACAGGCCACGCCCGTTGTTGTTGTTACAACATCTAGGTGACTAGAAATGGGAGAGACCTTAGCCATAGTCCCATTCAGGATCACAGATTAAAAAGTAGACCTTTACCCAGCACTTCTATGCTAAACCACGCACTCTCACTCTCGCTCTTCTACTATGTCAACATGGATCTCGTTTAAATGTATTGAAAATATTAGAATCTCTGTCAGATTTCCTGTGGGAATCCTACTACAACCCGCACACGTTATAAGGGGGTAAACTCAGCTTTGAATGCCCTTCTAGATTTAGATTTTTTACCTTCGTCTATGTATTCATAAGTGAATCACTGGTTTTGATTAAATACCCATTGAACTCAGTCACCTTCCACAGACCTTCCACGGACCCTCCCCAGACCCTTCCTTTCTAATGGGTTTTAATGGCGTGGAATGAAAAAATTGGAAGATGGCTAAGCTTCATAAAGAAATATTCAAACAATCTATTCTTCAAAAGTCCATAAATGTATATTTTAACGTCTTAAAATCTCAGCCACAATTATCCAGCAGAGAACATATGCCGTTGAATGTGTTAAGGAACAGTGCTTCGCAAAAGCGCTACGGGTGCCTCACGGAGGCAGAAACACCAACAAGCCAGCACCGTAACCTAGCACCGTAACCTATAGTTACCGTGTATCCGTTGTATCTGGACTGGAGCCAGTGAGACAGGGAGAGACAGTTGCATTGTCGTTTTTCACAATGTTTTCAGAATATTTCTATATTCCAGTGAACTTAAAAAAAATAATTGAATCAGTCTGTCAGATCCATAATGCTGTTGATGGACAAGCCATCAAAAAGTTGAAAAGCTATTAATAAATAAAACCTAATTGAACTCAACACTTATGCCTTTACGTCACTTAATTATTTAATATATATTTTGACGTAGTGGTTACACTTTCAACTTCTAAGGGACAGGTCTCCGTGATTCACCAAATGCTAGGCAGCTGACCCCCTTTCTCAAACCAAACGCTGTGACAGCTGGTCAGAGAAAATGTGAATTAGTATATAGATAGAAACGATGTCCCCCCCCCCCCAAAAAAAAAAAAACATGAACTGCTTTAGTCATATAACTAGCAAAGTGTTATGTGAACAATTCAACAATTATTTCTGAGGCCGCTTTTGTTGATGATCGTGTTTGGACGAGGTCCGTTCAAGGTTCCATGTCATGGTCCGTTATATGTTTATCATTCTGGCTTTTATTTTCAATTAAACAACAAGGGTTTACTATTTACATGAATCGGCTAATCATTATCAAGAATGTTGTAAATCATTTTGTTTCTGGTCATTATTTGCACTACGGACGTTGCATATGTTCAATTACCTTCAATGTGCACGTATCCCTGAATTACGTCTCACATCACATAAAAAAGATAATACATGTGACTGCTCATGGATCATGGAGGCATATTAAAATAGTTCAACTCTGTCCAAAACACTTGTCGTCCGTCGCCACTAATAATCCAGCGATTGGAAAACACATTGTCTATTTATTAAATGTTTTGTAAAATTTTCCGTCCACCATATCGGTCCTAATTTCATTAACGTTCAAAGCAACAAACACCTTTTAGGGAACAACATTACGTCAGGTACTTGTCAAAGTTGTTTTGGGCCGTTCCCCCTAAATGTTCATTCTTTCATGTTAGGACATGCTTTCATTAATTAATTAACGGGTGGGAATGCTTTAATGATGTAATTATGTTTAATTTATTCTAGAGTAAAGAGAAGAATGCAATGGAAGAATGTAATGGAACATGCTTTCTACATGTAATTTGGCAAGTGGTTAACTGTCACTGGCCCTGAATGGGTCACAGTATGGGCACAGGGGTTTGAGGAGTTCATGTGGGTAGGTTTTGTAACTCCCAGAAGGAGTCTGCACTTGATTTTAGGAATTAGAAGGCTGCAGTAAGCCTGGTCCAACCCTACCTTATCTGAGAAAGAAGTTGCCTGATCATGTTTGCCTAATGTGAAGCTTTTCTTACGTTTGCTGACAGCAACACACATTAAGACCTTCCTGCTTGCCTTCTACTGCATGTTTCCCATTACAACTGCCAACGTCTCATTCTTATTAACTGTTATTTGTATTTATGGACTTGCCGTATATATTCATACAGATAAAAATATAAACTTTTGGAAATCCCTACTCCTTTAATTTAGTCACAGAAAATGTGAAACGGCACCCCTGGACAACATTTAATTCTAAACCATAAAATATTTGATGTATTTGAGCTTGAATTTTATGCTTGTTGAACAGGGAAGTGTATCTCTTTTTGAAACAGGAGTGCACTTTGTGGTATATAAAATCACCCTGGATTTGTCTGCTATGCATGATCTGCCTTGCTTTTCCCCCCATCAAGGGAAGTACTGTGGAAATCAATCTGGCACTTTCCAAGCTCTTAATGACATTGTGCCAAATGAAAAGGAACGCTTGAAAAAAAAAAAATAGAAATAACTATTATTATAAGGGAGCCCACCAAATGTAGCTCACTAGTTTGAAGCTTTTTCCTAATTGGTCTAAAGAAAATACAACAAAATCAGTGAAGCAAGATTTCGCTGGCTGGAAATATATACATAAAAAAAAAAAAATTGTCATCTTAAAATGACTATTTCGCCCTTTAGTCAGATTGCAGAAAAGGCAGTGCAGCCAACTTACCCACAACCCCCCCCCCCCCCCCCCCCCCCCCCCCCCCCCCCCCCCCCCCCCCCCCCCCCCCCCCCCCCCCCCCCCCCCCCCCCCGACCCACCCTCCTCTGTCCCACCCCTGTACAGCAGGCCGAGCAGACGGACGGACTAAAATAGGTTAGGCATGGAAGTCATTTCCCCTCTAGGTGCTCAGACTGTCTGTCCAGACTCAACAAAGTCCTGAAATATCATTAACATCTGATTTTCGAGGACGCCTGACAACCACCTCTTTGTTCCCCCCCGGCCGCACCAGACTGGGGAGAGAGCAGTGCAGCGTTGCCATATCGCCCAGATAATTACGCCCATTACGCTGAGAAATATAGTTTTCTTTTTTTATACGGTATTTTCTCTCCCTCCTTCCCCTCCTCCCTGCCGTCCGTGCCGTGTGTGAATATGACTATTGTGTTCGTTTGATTTTTGCAAGTGCCCAGGCATAATGATAGATCAACATTACATCACCGAGACCAGGACCCGGGCGTTGTGGTGTTTTCTAGAGCAAAACAGACGGGTTAACTTAATGGCCGATACAATCAGCTCTTTGTGTTGTACTTTCTACCTTCCCCCCACCCGGGAGAGAAAGGCTCCCATCTCCCTGGGTTCGGTCCGAGCCCCGTACGTGATGATAAGGAATGGATGCTGAGGCGGGAGGCGGGGGCCGAACTGACCGTTAATATGAGACACGACGCCAAATATACAGTTACATGTCTTATTCGATTTTGTCTCCCCCCGCTGAGGGTGAGTCGGTCTGCCTCACGGGCCCCGGGGATCAGAAATAACAGGAAGTGAGCGGTCTTGGGTGAGGAACTTCGGGCTTCGTACATCATGAATTTCCTTAAAGTGAACACACATCTCCAGTACCTCACTCACTTTGCAGTCCTTAAGAACCTTAAAATCTACTGTGGACGGGGGAAAATATCGACAGGCACATCCAGTCGTATTTCTTTGAGAATGGAAGGCTGGTTTACATTTGGCTATCAAGATCCTCTTGGATTTCCACAATCATAAACAACAGACAAGAAACATGTGATCTTATCTGATCCCCCTCAGGTACTATCCTACTACTGGGGCCTTCAGAGAGCTAAGATAACAAATGCAGACAGTGTTTGTCCATTAGCAAATAGATTTCAACTAACTGAGAGTGTATTCTTTCATCCAGTGCAGTCTGACCATATGTAATAATGCTTTATTGTTATGATCTTTCATTGGTTTGTGCCAAATGTCGATCGTAGGGATTTTTTCATTTTCTGATATCTTTGGTCCATAACAAACTGTTTAAGTCTCTCCTCTTTACATATTGTCAATACATTGTGTTTGGTTTAATGCCTCAGTTTGTATTTCTCCTCAACAAACACACACATTATCCACCGCCTCTTAATAAAACACCAGACACCAATCTCAGTTGAAAGTCCTGCATGGGGCAGAGAGATAGAGAAGGATGCAGCACAAGAAAGTACAGAGTTTTTATTTAAAGGCATGGCCAGAGGTCTTGATGTGGAAGTTGTAGTTATAAATACGTACAACAGACAAGGATATAGACAGACGATTAGCATCGCTGACTACACATTCATATGTTGGACCTGTAGGCAGTGCAGTTCATGCATAACATATTTTTCATCTAGAAGCAGGGGGATTTATTTTGAAAGGTGTGTTAATGTGGTGAGTGTTGATTAGTTAATCTCTGTGAGACAGACTGCCTGTTGCAGAGGGCAGTTCGTTTTTTTATCTGATGTAAAAAGCTAGTAGAAACGTACCCACAAAAGCTTGTAGCGGGAACTCCTGCAAACTCCTGCGAACTCCTGCAAAAGGTGGTTTTTAATTATTCACTCAGGGGTGAGAATACAACCAACGTATTTAATTTTCTACTTCTAATTACCTTTTGTTTCATATTCTATAGTGTTGTGTATGTGTAATAGAGAAAATCCCATTCCAGGGTGTAAATCATATTCTTACGCATTTAATGACTAGCAGTATGTGTGAACAACCACAGTGATTTGAATCCTAAATGCTGTTTGGCTGGCTGCAGTGGTTTATGAAATCGTATACCACGGATTTGACAACACCTCACTTTTGGCAGTTCTAATTGCGTTGGTATCTGTCTAATAATAGTGGAAAAGCATTTTCTTTGGTTTGTGATGAATGGCCGATAAACCATTGACAAGACCTCTGTTCCAGGCACTCCGCAATGCATCGTGCCTAAGAACAGCTCTTAGCCAGGGAAAGAGCAACATTGCTTATGTCTAACAAGGGAATGACATCACACATTGTTTCTGTTTTAATTGGGTTGGTAACAGGTTTATAATAGCACCCCAGGGGTTTGTGGTATATTCACAATTTATCATGGCTAAGTGATAGACACTCCACAATTTCTACGAGCAGCTAAGGCTGAAGGGAAAAAGTTACATTTGGGATATCCATTAGAATGAGGCGTTAGGCATTAGAGGTTAGGTTTAGCGATACATTTTGGGGTTTATGGTTATTGTTGAGTAGAGGTTAAGGTACGGGCAATCAACTATGGTAAGTAGGATAGCTTATCTTTGAGATAAGTTTTGATTAGACTTGTATGTGTGTTTGAGTGGAGGTGTTGATGTTCTTCTACTGTGATCTTGGGGTAGAAACCACTAATCGCTGTCAACAACTAAATCAGTCACAGTTATTTTTTATTTTTTACCACTCTGAAAACGTTTTTTCTCAAACAAATCTCCTCACCAAACCATCCCAATGAATAGACTCCGTGACGTAGGGTTCTCAGAAAACTGTCTAGCAATTTCTAAGACTTTTCGGATGTGTCAAATTTAAAAGCCTGTTGCCTAAACCTTCGGAACATGCCGGAAATAATAAGTTCCCTCAATGAAATCCCCCTTCTCTACCATATCACTTTTAAATGTATTCTAATCATAACCTGTACACAGGTAGATATATCTTAGACTGGCCACAAAAACCCACACATTCATTTTTATTTCTGCCGCCAATGACTGAAACAGGTTTCTAATAACCGTTTGAGAGTCTTATCACACCTCAAAAATAGTACTGCAGGCTGACAGGCCACTGTAAAGCTACAGCCTATTTAAGAGCTGAAGGCTCAACCATCCGGCCCCATGACTCCCCTCCTCTTTCGCATTGGTAACGCGAACTATGACCTAAAAAGCGCCCTGCTCCATGCAGATTACGACTGTGATAAATCTACCTAGGCATGTTCCGCTGGAGTAGTTTAAAACGAAAAGAAAAATGGAAGAGAAAAGAAAAGGCTTGCCTCCTAATGACCTGAACTCCAAGATGGCAGCCAAGTCCCAGAGCGACTGGCTGACAGGTGGGGCAGGGAGAGGTTGCTAACGTTTCCCAGCCAGACTCCAGGGGTGAGAGTCGGGTTACAGTGAGCCAGTGGCGGGTTGATTTGACATATTCAGGCGGCTGAGGATTGTGCAGGCTGGCCTAACACTGTGTTTTAATCATAGCACACGGTGCCTTAAGCCCAAGTGAGGGTGTTCCATCCTGGTTTTTTCCGACCTCTAATGCATATGGAGAAATTTGCCTTCACCGCCGGCAACAGGGATGATGGAGCGTGTTGGCATTTCAAAAGGGCTGTTCTACTCAAGTGTTTTTTTTTCTGCATTGCGCAGGTAAGTGCAGGCAACACACTGGGGTAACCCCGGTCAAACACGTGAAAGTGTTAATGCTTGATGAAGAGAGGCGAGGACTCCTGATGTCGACGACAGCGCGCCAGGATCTGTTGGGTGACTGTGTCTGTCAGTGGATGTGACTGTGTCTATCAGTGAAGCATAGGGCGCATGCTGGCTGTCTGTCAGTGAAGGAGAGGATGCAGGCTGGGTGTCAGTCAGTGAAGGAGAGGCTGCAGGCTGGGTGTCAGTCAGTGAAGGAGAGGCTGCAGGCTGGGTGTCAGTCAGTGAAGGAGAGGCTGCAGGCTGGGTGTCTGTCAGTGAAAGAGAGGCTGCAGGCTGGGTGTCTGTCAGCCAACGTGCCTCCTGGTAACCCTCTGTGTGAGGTGTTCTCGCTCAGCGCTATTCTGTCGCGTCCATCGAGCGGCGGGAGGCGCACGTCAAGCGTCGCCTCCTTCTTCGGCACTCGATCCATCCTCAATTAACGATAAACACCGGGATGGCCATCCCTTGCACCGCGATTATTCACTCGTGCCGCAATCCAGCTAATTAATCCTAGCGAGCCTTGGGGCCTAATGAGGTCCGGTGCTTGGGAAGGAGAAGGGGAACAGGTGGTGGGGAGGTTGGGAGAGAAAAATGAAAGTGAAGAGGCAAAAGACAGAGAGAAAAGGGAGAGGGAGGGAGAGGAGAAAGAGGTGAGATAGAGAGTTAGAGAGAGAAGGAGGTCCATAATACATCGCGTCTCCTCTGTAGCCATTATCTACTGAGTTATGTAGCCGCAGTGTCGGGCGAAATTGATCCAAAGACGAATGTCTGACTGGGTCTCATCTTTTCCTCAGAAAACAGACAAATCAATAGAGCAGTTGGGGCCTCCCCCTGAAAGGAAGGATGTTGTATAAAAAGGAAATGAAAGCAGTATTCGGTGGGGATCAGATACAGTATGGTGTCCGTATGAGATCGACGTACTGACAAGACAATTGCATCATTGATGGTATCGTTGCCAGTTTATCCACAGTCTAAGGGGTATTTACTTTCAGAATCGTATTCTAAATATTAGAAATCTTCCTAAATGTTTACACCTTAACGTGCCACATGACTTTAACGGAATGGTTCCGGGTTATAAATTGATTCAGTTGGGTAATTCTATGAAACGTAGATGAGACCTTGTTAGATTTAAAACAAATAATTACTTACAAAGAAATGAGAGATCTCCAAGTGTGACTGTCAAGCATGCAAAGGAAAACGTAATATGTAACAAATGTGCCAAAATGGGACAGACATTCTAATTACAAACCAACACATCTGCAGCCAAGCAAATAGGAGGTGGTGGGTCCTCTTTAGTGTAAAAACATTAGTGTTACATTCCACTTATGTTCTATCCCTTAATTAGGTATATATCTAAATTACACGACAGCTTGAGGGGCCTCTACTGTTTCAACATGGATTCCACTGTAACTTTGAAACAAGCAAAGGCCTACTCCTGTAAACACCTGGGCTGAGACCAACATTTCGGGAACAATCTACTCTGACTAGATGAGACCAATCAACAATAAATCATGGAGGTGGTGGTATTATGGCTGGGGCTGCTTTGCTGCCTCAGGACCAACGTTGGCGAATATTGAGGCAACTATGAATTCTTGAGGAGAACGTCTAGTTATCTCTCACAAAGCTAAAACTGAACCAAACAACAATCCTGGAACTGCACACTAATCCAAAACTCACAAGCCAAGCTACAACAGAATGGCCCAAACAGAAATGGAGGGTTATATTAAATAGCTGAGCCAATGCAAAGACCTAAATCATATCGAAATTCTGATAAAATAAAGATTGCAAAGTATAATCTATCAGTTTCATTTGTTAAATGAATGTACATTTATTTGTCAGTAGTGTTCTGAAGAATATGTTTAGAAAATATTGTTTTCCCAGGGGTGCAGTGAAACATGGTGGCACCGATAAAGACTATTATAAAATGTAACTTTTGGATCAAAAGAACAATGTATTTTACGTAATGAAGTAATTCAGTTTTATTTGAAAAGTGATATATTATTATTATATTATTATAATATTCCCATATGCAGAATCTCTCTGCATATGGGATCCTCTGATCAGATCAGATCCTCTGATCAGATCATCTTACACACTTCTTTTTTCCTACATGGTTTATTTGTCTGCCTTTGTTATTCAATTGGCTGGAAATAAAGTGACTAATATAGATAAAAGGAAAGAGGTATATACAGAGAGAGACAGAGGAAAATATAAAGACAGACATAAAGAAAGAAAAAGCTATCGCTTGGCTTCAGGCCAACATTTCCTGACCACTTCTCTTGACTCCAGAACCACTGGGTCTCCTCTGGCCCGTTGCGCAGCCATGGATCCTCACCCCATGAGCTCTGCTCAAACCATTTTTTGGATCACTAATAAATCGTCAAATTGCTGAGACCTGGAATGGTTTCATCTCCTAGGGTCTAATGAGTTAAGCAGCTGCTCACGCTGCGCAAACATAGAGATGGCATTCACAGAGGTGCACAGGTTCTCAGTTCACATGCCCACCCTTTCAATTGGACCATCCAAGGAGGTGACAATAGAATAAACGCATTTCTGATAAGGGCGCTAACAGACTCGAATGACAGGAATAATACTATTAGCTTTTGTGAGCGAGTTTATTTCCCGCTTGTTGTCGTCATACTCCTCTCCTTTAACTGGATTTGGACTGACATTGACGTCTTTAAAAGACCCCGGGGGATCTCCAGAGATACCTTGTGTGGTTCCAGGGAATTACAATAGAGAGCAATCTGTTACCATTACACATTGCCTCTTTGGAGTGACATTTCAGTCAATGCAGCAGTGGCAGGCTTGGCCGGTTTTCTAAGATGCCAATTTTCGGCTTCCTGTGGAAATTGATAATTGATGCGCTCTGCCGTGCAAATAAGAAAGATGATGAACACCCACTGCCGCTCAGAGAAAGTCTCAATCGGAATGAGAAAAACTTCAACTCACTTGCTTCCATTTCACCTAACTGCTGGATTAGCGGCAGATGTAGATGTTTGTTGTTAGCAAACTGTAACTGAGCAAGATGAAACACTGACAGTTGACTGGGGAGTGCAACCATCTCCATTCTGGTATTGGCCCTGTTTTGGTAACTCTCCAACGTGACTTTTGTAGACTTTTGCCCTGCCATAGTATCTGTGTCAAGGGGCTACAACACCAAATACACTATATGCCCTTCTAACTGCCTCAAAGGGCTGCGATTTTTAAAGAATCTACAAAACTGCAACCATTTTCATTACCAGTGTAGCAACATTGATAGCCTTCGCCCTGTCTGCCGCCTCCAGAGGCTGCAATACATTGTGTCTCCCCATCGTACATCAAGAGATTCCCCCACCATATTAACTGCCCTTCCAAACGTTGTACTAGTTGATGTATCTGCACTGTAACCTAAAGAGACAGCAACCTTTTTGTTCAGCTACAGTGTGTAAAACTGATCTGATTCCGACAGTTACAATATTCTGGATATTTCATAAATTACCATAGGGCTTAAAGTAAAGGTCTCAATAACTTTTTAAACTCTCTGAAGGCTTCCATACCAAACATTTCCTGCTTGATCCTTGCTGAATTAGTTGGATGATTACTGTTCTAGGTTAGGTGTTTCACAAAACATTGTTCTGCAATGATGCAATTAATCTGAATTTAGCATGTGTGGCTTTATGTGGTATATAGTAAGGTTACAATCAAATAAAAGTTTTGGTCTATTTATGAAGTGGTTTGTTAAGCTAAGAGAAAATCTTTAGGCAGACAATAGGCTTTGTGCAAGCTCCACTTTGAGGCCCAATTAAGCTTTTTGTTATAAATGATCCAAACCGGGGGAAGCCATTATGCAAGGAAGACAGAGCAGCGGGGAAAAGCATAGCACACAACAAAATCCAAACAAAGCATATTTACACACGTAATATTTCTACTGTGTCACCAACATTTGCGGGATTCAATTAGCCAGGCACTGCGTGTACTCAGGGTACAAACAAAAAAACCCATAATTAATCAAACCGAGTGCCAGCCATCTAGACAGCGATAAACCTTCCACACGCCTACAGCTTGTCTTTTAGTGCTTGTTCTGTGTTGTTGATTCCGTGCTCTGATAGCCCCCCTATCAAAGAAAACAATGATTGTCACGATACTGTAGAGGCCGTAGCTGTTAATCTACGAGGACCGCTGCGACCTCAGATAACCAGAATCAGACCATTATATTACAATTAAATAGTACACAGGGGGTTCCAGATCTCCTCCCAGTTAAGCTCCGAGCGTAGCCAACGACGATCCCCGTTGATATTTTTGCACCCCCACGTAATTAATCAGAATCCACTCCTGGGAGGTTATTGTGAGAGGAATCACACGGCAAAGGATTGGACACCAATGTATCTGTACTGGAAAGAAGAACAAATACTTATGTGGATTATGGCGATCTACAAATGGGTGCCCAGTTTAAAATTGCTCGTCAATGTGAGATTTATGTTCATATATTTTTTTATGCATTTTGAGGGACACTGAGATCTGGAAATGTCAATTTCCATCAAAGAGTAGTTTGTGTTTAATCGCATAATTGTCTGGTACAAATACTTAGACCTTTGTGAAATTTTAAACAAAGCGGTCAGAGCAGTGATGGGTGGAATTTGACGTTTTGAGTGAATACTTTGTGAATATGATGGAACGTCCAGACTTTTTTGTTTTTACGGAGACCTTGTGGGACACCGTGGACAAACACAGGAAGATTCCTCACACAACCTTTTCCCCTGATAACATCCTGTCAGAGCGGATGACAGGCCGGGTTCACCAGGATGCTTTCCTTTTCCCCACCGATGTCACTGATTTATTTGGCCGTGGTTTTCATAATGTCTCAACGATTTGAAAATGTCCTGCGCCAACCATGGCTTTCCTGACTTTCATGACACCAATTCAGGCCTGATGTAAACAGAAGGCCAAGCCAAGTATTAACCCCAACTCTGGTGATGTGACAAAAAAAACACACTGCCCAGAAACATGGTCAGTCAATCAATGTGTGACCTAAATTAAGTGGACTATGTAGAATTGCTGCGTCAAGGGGCTACAATGATAAATAACTGCATCAAGGGGCTGCACTGCAGAATCTAAAATCTAAAGAATCTGCACATCTGCTATAGTCGTTATCTCAAGGGCAGCAACATCGTTAGCTTTTGCCCTGTCAACAGCAGCCAGGGGCCCAGTACACAATGGTAACTGGAAAGTGCCCATCCAACTGCTGTACTAATTAGCCTGTCTACACTTTTTCTACACAGCAGTTAAAAACCAATGAGTTTAAAATGTATTTGGCCTCTTATGATAGTAAACGACAAAGAGAATTGATTCGTCGAAACGATTCAGTCATGAATGTATCTTCGGCAAGTCTTTATGAACATGATCCGGGCCTGTCCATATGGGGTGGGGTGGTTGGGGCTGATCTAGAAAGACCAACAGGGAAATGGTCATTAGCGCAGCTTGTTGTCAATTTGGGCGGAAAAACCATTATGTCCATGCCAAACAAAAGGTGGAATAGCGCTGAAGTGCTGAAAGTGGTACAGGTTCTGAATCCGTCCCAACACTGGTACCACAGGGGTTCCCTGGTTGGCCCACAACAGGCCACTACAGGCAAACTGACAGCCCCAGCCCTGCTCTCACCAACACCCTCTCTGATCAGCAAGGCGTTCGCCAAATGGAGCCCAGCAAACATTTCATTCAGAACCACACTGAGGGATAGCAGTCGGGGATAACATGGAGCTGCTGGGGGGACAGTTGGGGCGGGGACAGGCACATCACCGCTGTCAGCCGGGTCTGATGGCTGGAGACGGTGAGCAAAGGCCTGGTCCTCCGTTGGCACATCCGTGGCCCGGCATTTTGGAGACAAGTGCTAGCGTGTCAGCGGGCGGAGGCCGCGGAGGCTCGAGCTGAATAATCCCGTCGTGTCATGTGACGCGAGGGTTTCTAGAGGCGTTGTCACCACAGCACTCAGGGGCTCCTAATAAACGAGCAATATGCAAAACGAGGAGGCCCACAGCCGTGCTGTTTACTCAGGAAGAGGAACCACTGCCAGAGGGAATGGGTTTCACAGCGAGTGGGAACAAGCCGGTGAATTGTGCGGATTAAAGTAAACATACTTTTATGGATGAGTTCTTTTTGGGGGGATTACTGAAGGCTGATGTTTGGAAAAGTGGAAAATACAAACAGAAGTAAATAAAAACATGTAAAACCTTAAAAGACTGCAACCTCTAGTTTAGCCCCGTCTACATAATACGGGGATAACCCTGACAACAAGAGTACAAATGGACCTATCACATCCTCTGCAGTGTCAGGTAACCAGGGAGACCAGAGAGTCCACCCACAGGGCAGCACCAGGGCCACGGGGCCTTCATTCATGCCCCGGGCACATCCCGCCTGACAGTCAAGGGGACCTCAGCTGGATTGGTTGGCGAGGGACGGACGAACCGCTGTTGGTAGTGGGTCCAAATACATTCCCGGGGGGGATCCTTCCGGAGTTGTCCGGCACAGATTAGTTCTGTCGTGGTGGATCGCAGGGAACATCCATCAACTTCCGGCTTCATCTTTCCGTCACAGGCCTAGCGGCATCGCCCTGAGCAACCCTTGTGGTGAATTAGAATGAGGAGAGTTATCCACACACTGAGGTAACGTGAAGAACGAGCAGGGGCGGTCTGGAGAACACGGAGGGTGGGGGCCCTGACCTTTCTGCCATGATTTAATTGAGTGGTTAACCGAGTCGATAGATTCATATGATTGATGGCATTTGGTGATAGCGTGACCTTGTTTCAAGTATTCATTATCTGTTGTCATCCATCCTCAAAATGAGTTCAGGTTTCACATTGGCTAGAGAACGCAAATTCACTTTCACTGATGGTCATCGCGAGATCAAGCATTTCAATTTCCAAGAAGCAGAAATGAAAGACCTTTTGTAGCGAAGCCCATTCACAATCTTTACCCAACATGTGATATGGAACTAATTTAAAAGAGCAGCTCTTTTTTTACCAGACTAGCACCTGACTATATACACTTAGGCCAACCCCCAAATCAAGGCTTATCAGCTGTATGAAATATCTATTCATTGATGCTGTGCTCCTCTAACTAGCAAGAAGCAGAACTTTTGTGACAAATGTGGCAGATGTGAAAAAACCCCTCCTAAAACTAGATCTCCCACATTGTTTTCTGCAGTGCTCCCCTGATCCCGTAAATGTAGAGCGGGAGTTAAGATGGAGTGCTAACGTCAAAAAGGAGATTGAGATTCCTGTGTGGTCTTGACATCTGAATGGAGGTTTAAAGATTTCTTCCAGGATGTCTGGCCCCTGGTTGTAATAAAAGGCGCTGTTGAGCCAGAACAGGTCCCCTAAAAGTGTGTAGTACGTTTGTATGGGCCGCAGATGTGCCCCATGTCATCAAAACCACCACTTTTCAAACATTACATTTCATGGACAACTTATATTAAAGCACGAAGCGATTCGTCTTAAAGAGTTCACACATCTAAACTGCATGTTACACATTCAGCCCCAAAACATATTTGCAGAAGTCCTAGACGGCCCTTTCACTCTTTACATTAACGCTGTTAGTAAGAAAGAAGAGGTTTGGTGACGAAGTATGAAGTACGCACAAACCACTTTCACTCAATGTTGCTTATCGTGGACGGTATTGTGTCTATTGACAGGCACAGAGTCCGCTGGTTGTTTATTCTACCTTGTAATTAAAGACACACCATCGGTGTCCCAACTGTAGACAAGTCCTTGATTAAAAGGTTGCAATAAAACACAGAGTGGTACTAGATTCAATATCCAACTTTGTTAGCTAGATAGCAAGCAAGCATGGTAAACGTTAGCAAAAGAAATTGTTGTTTGACATATAGTTTTATATAAATGTATTATTTACACAGAACCATTACATTGGACCAACAGGCCTTCTGGAGATCTACTCGACTCTGACATTTGGGCAGGGCCTGCATTTCATCCCCCGCGGTGACCTTAATTTTCCAGAGGCATCACCCTCCAGCCATTTTGAAAACACACGATGACAGAAAAGGGCATTCTCGCATTCTTCCATATTTCTCATAACACGTCTGCTTCTTCCAGGGAAAGAAAGGCAACAAAGTACGCTCGGGATTTTCTAAACTGTCCACCCATTTTCATCTTCCAGGCCCCTCTAAATAGCGACCGTCCCCCTCAGCGATAATAACAATTATCACAGCCCAATGGTATACAGATGGCGTTTGCCCAAACTGCCCTATCCACTCAGCCGAGTCCGTTTCTGGGTTCTGCCCTCAACAACACAGATCCACGCCAGCTGTAGAGACTAAAGGCGGATCTGTAGGACAATGCATAACAGCCCAATTTTAGTAGTTTGATCCCAGATCATTTGTGATTGAAATATTGGCATGCTAAGGAACCCATGGTTACAGATTTACCCCTAAACAATATTCTGTGCGAGATGCATCACAACAGCGCTTTTCCTAATTATTAAACATTGACGACATGCGTGACATTGTATCGGTGGACAAATAAAACAAATACAAGAAGATAGATGCGAATTACGATACATTTCAACATGTTTTTCTCATGGATCCCTAGATGTCAATTGTACAATTTTGCTACCCGTGTTAAAGCAACATTTGTTACTAGAAGCCTAAAGGATATTGGGAGAGAGGAGAAAGTAACATTGACCCTGATTGGTCAAATTCTGAAAAGCTGTATGACAGCCTAGAAGAAACGTGTTGAGCTTTCATCTACAATTTGTGGTGATTGCGTATCTCTAGATGTAGGCTACAGATGTTATTGGGGGTCTTATTTACTAGTGGTTGAACCATCTTCCCTTGAGCAAGACAGTTAACCTTCATTGCCTTTTTTATGGTGTCTACCATTTCGGTAGGCTACAGGCATAATGACAAAAAACGTTTTGGATAATAGCCAAACAACAACATCATGTGACATGAACAGACAATAGGCAAGCGCAATGTTTTCAAGTCATTGCTGACATGCAATCACTTCCAGAAGTAGACAACCTGCACAGGTCTGTGAGCCTCTCAACCAGCCTGGCACAGGATCATTTCACACCTCTTTTAGATAGAATGGTTCTGCTTTTGATTTCTGACACTTATTAGGTTACTTCGTCAGCTTGCATGTAACTATTTCGCCTACTATATGCCTCTTTTTTCTCGAAGCATGTTGCTTGAACACATCATGAAGTGCTCATTATGTTATGAATTAGTCCAATGAATGCCTGATGGTAGAAGTTGTCTGTTTTAATTCAGCTTCTCTAGTGGACCAAGTTAATTCTTACTTGCACTGCATCAATGCTCTAAATAGATAAAACATTTCTTGTGCAGTAAATCAATTCAAAACCAACACCTATTCTTTTTTTTTAAACTGCTAACATCAGCAATATCGGTGTGTATAATAACCCAATATTAGGCCCCAAAAAATAGTTGGCTGGACGGTAATTGAAGAGGTAAGAAAATGCTTTATTAAGGCTGTAGTAAGAAAATGTGACGCTAATTATAGGTTTAACCATTACGAAAATCTAAATTGAATGCAAGTTACAACATATGAAAACTTTACTGAAGAAGTTTGTAGCCATTAGAAAAATATTAATGATTATCAACTGGTCCACAATACAAACTATTTCTGTCCAGTCAATGTGGTAATAATATAAAGTAACAAACAAGTAATTTTTCATAGCCAGTTTATATGCTGGTACACAACATTCAAGCCTGGCTGTGGAACCATTACTTTTCTAGAAGTGCTTTGCTCACTTTGTAAAATTGAGCAAGTAGTTTAAGGTTTTTGACCTCTCATAGGACCTTAAGAGTACCAATCTGTTCTGTTCGTGCAAAACAAAAGGCATGTTATAATACCATCAGTGCACTCAATGAAAATATTCTATTAATACTAATGCATGATTTACCATCCCGCTGCTCATACCATTAAAATGACTCATTAAGGAGTCACTTAACATAGTTAATAAGGCATTATGAAGGTCTACATGTTAAACATTCATCCTCATAAATATGGACCGAGAAAACACCAGGATGCTCAGCTATTTACATTTCTTTGAACAAGGAACATTTTCAAATGCAATTAACTTGGAATTGGAGCAGGTAATTTACTTCGCCATTTCAACATACAATGCACTTTATTACATTATTCATTAACTGCACAAACTGTGCCTTAGAGTCTCCAAACAACTCCCAAAGCTCCCAACAGTTTTGGGTTTATCCTACACAAAATCCATGCAATGAAAAACAGGCACTCTTGTTTTATTGCTGCACTGGCAGAAAGCAGAGATAATATCATTTTGTTAGTCTTATTAAAATGACATTATTCCTGTGGTATCGACACGCTGAAAAAGCATTGTTTTTATGCACCCAGTCTGAACCAAATTCATTTAAAGTGACAGAGCATCCTAAGAAACTGTGAGTGTAGCCAGCAACGGATTAGTCTGTGGTGTTGTATTGAGGAGAGTGGCTACGTGCACAAATTGCCAGCACACAGACATGTACACAATGAATGGACTGATGCAGTGATGACGCAATCGTTTTCCTTTCCACTCATACATACCCCACCACTCCCAAACACACACACACACACATCTATATGCACATGCATGCAACTCACACAAACCATACACTTTGCTTCACGTATAGAGCAGATGGGACTGTTCTCTATAATGGCGGTTCAAAGCCCAGTGAATTCAGGAGGACGGCAAATGAAAAGAGGAGCGACAGTGTCATAAGCCAGGCTTTGGTTCGTATGTCTTTTCTCTCTACTCTGTCTCTTAAGGACTGTCATAAGGATTTCTAATTATTTTCCAAACTCATAAAACATGTCCTCCAACAGAACAGACATATTTTTCGGCCCTGTGTAAGCCACAGATCTAGTCAATCCTGTTTGTAATTATCAATTCATTTGGGAATATGGGATTTTCTTTAAAAAATAAAGAATTGTTTAGCTCTTGAACTAAACCACATCACACAGCATCAAATACAAGCCTTTATTGTATCTACAAAACCAACCAAATGGAAATTCAACAATAAGACGCCATTGATGAAGTCTCAAAGTCCCCCAGGAAAATAATTTGCTTTTTGAAGATACAATTTTTCTTCCAAGGGACGAAGGAATTTTTGTCCGTGCATCTCGAATGACTTACAAGTTCTAGGCGAATCCAGTAAGAAACTGTTTTATTCAGAACAACATTATAATGTGTGGCAACAGAATACATAGAGACGAGACAAAATTCAAAGGGAATAATTATAATAACAACACAATAAGCTGAATCTAACTTGGGCCTGCAAGACATTCGGGGGTTAGGGGCCATTCTGAACCGGGCCAGGACTTGTTTAATAAGCCATTTATCATAGAAATCCTCATCTCTCTCAGGTTTGAAAGCTGGAAATCTATCGATTTAAAAAATGCACCAGACCTTCTAACTAGGCAAACAAAATCATCAGCTCAAATCAATTGATGTTCCCATCTCAGCTGATGTAGGCAGGTTCTGGCACAGAGTTGCCCATTTTCTATTTAATAAAAAATCTTAAATATAAATTTGATTTCGATGCACATAAACATTCACATTTCCTGTTGATGTGGGTATACTTTCCTGCTGTGTGAAACCAGTTCAAATAAAATTTGGCATATTTTTCTTTTTCCTTTTTTAAAAGACCTTGAATCGCATTTAAACCCACGTCTGGCTCGCTGTGACACAAGTCCTTATAACCCAGCTTGTCTGCTGTTATGGGACCGTAATTGACCCAGGTGGAGAAGTGGGTCAGTGGTTTCATGAGCCGCTGCATGACTCATAGCATCCATTTGAGTTATAGCTCAGGACCCTGCAATAGGTCGATGAATTTATTACTGAATAATACTACAGCTTCTATCACTAAATAAATCCCTGCCACCTGCCAGCATTTAGCAGACGCTATTATTTAGAACGATTCGAAGATGATTTGTCCTGAGACAACAAATTGGGAAAACCACACAACTCATTAAGTACATTTAATTAAATATAAAAAGTGTGCAAGAGTCACTGTAGAAAAGTGCTAGCAAGTTATCAGTAAAAGAGCAAAGATGCTGCTCTCCTTTCTTCCTTGAAAAACAGCAGCTCTGTCTTGTGGAGGTTGAGCTGGAGAGGGGTGACATCCAACCAGAAGTAGCCTAGCAATCAGAGATGCATGTCGTAATTAAGGTGTCAGAAGGGGGAGTAGGAGAAAAGTACCCCAGTTCGGTGTCAATCACCTAGCAATGATAGGAGAGACCAGGAGGATTGTAATGTTGTAATTGGGCAAAGGCCATGCAGGAATCTTTTATTTTCACTCAGATATCCTAAGATGGCATCAGGTATGAGAAAATGTCTTTCCTTGTGGCGATATCAGTAGAATGGCTGAAAACCTACTTCATAACAACATAAGTGCTCCAGAGCAAAAGGTGTAAAATTGCAAACATATAAAAGTCCCTATACCATCGATCAAGAAGGTGACCCCTACATTGCTTTACCACCTTGCTGGGTGCCCATCCAACCACATTTTGCAATATATTCTCTACTACTTCTACTTCTACTACTGCTCTTAATAATAATACGAATACTATCCAATACTACCAATACAATCTGATAGTACTAATACTGCTAATACTAATGTAACCTAAAAGTGCTAATGTTGTTTATATGTTTATTCTCAACCTAATCCTCAAACTTAAATTGTCAATATCATACTGCAGGCTAACTGTGGGTTAGTCCGAGACCGCTCACTTTGATTCAGTAGAGCCTGTAATCATCCAAGGATACAGCATGCCGGACTGGCTTGTTTGGCAGAGTCTTGGTATGAGTCTGATGTGAAATTTATTGCCCCATGCAGCCTGGTGACTATCTTCAGAGCTCGCCGTCCCTCTCTGGACCGGTTTGATAGATCTGAGGCACGCCGCCATTGTTTATGGCAGGATGACTCGAGGTCACTTCTTCAATTGCCTTCTGACAATCTCGGCAAGGTTTTGCAAGTTAACAAAACACACAACTGAGAAGGAAACAAATAATTTTCGGTGGAGGTCAGAGGTTTTTTGGGCCTCTCTCGTTCTCTCGTGGTTTTCCTCTTTGTCTCAGTCGCTGTCCGTGTCTCTCTGTATCATTTTCTCTCTCTCTTTCCCACTCTCTGAAAGAGAGAGCAGATGGCCTTCTAATAAAAATAGTGGGCCCACTCACATAACTCTGATAAATGAATTTCACATTTTTCAAAACGAATGGATGAAAATGAGGGTGAGGCACAAAAGTAGGGGAGAGGGAGAAAGAATGAGAAAGGGAGAAAGAAGGAGAAAGAAGGGGAAAGGGAGAAAGAAGGAGAAAGAAGGGGAAAGGGAGAAAGAAGGGGAAAGGGAGAAAGAAGGAGAAAAGGAGAAAGAAGGAGAAAGTGTGGAAGGGGAGAGGAAGAAAGAAGGGAAAAGCAGGAGTTTAGATTACAGTCTCTCTGTGTCTCTTTCTCTCTGTGACTTTCTCTGTCTTTCTCTCTCTCACGATTCTCTGCGGGTTACGAACCGACACAATGGCAGAGAAGCTGTAGCTTGCATCCCCAAAACGAAGGCCAAACCTTTCTAGAAACTGTTGGAATGTCGTTATCCTCTCGCCCTCTCTCTCTCCGTCTCTCTCTGCCCTTCTCTCTACCCCCCCCCCGTCCTCTGGTGGCGCCCACGGCCCAGCCACGCCCCCTCGACACCTAATCGACCGGGGCTCCCTAATCAAAACGGCCGCCCCGGCACCTCCACAAAGCTCCACCGCGGCCCCCGGGCGCACCGGGTGTCACTCGCGCGGTCGCCAGCGTGTTTACAGGTTCCATAAAGCAGCCGGGTCCAGGCAGTAAACCGGATACACAGCCGGCCAGCAGGGCTTTAACACGCCCGCCGAGGGAAGGCGCTGCCCAGGCTCCGGCCCGCTGGCGCTGTGCCAATCCAGGCTGGATTCAGTGCGTGTGTGGGCCGTACCGGTAGAGGGAGTCCCTCGCATGGATCCTAATACCGAGTCAGCACCGCACCCACCCGCACAACCCCTGTTCCGAAAGAGTACGGTCATAAAAGGCGCTCTGACTGTCCCATCCGCACGGTACCATCGGTGCAGTGGTTGGCGAGGACAGGAAATGGTGGTGTGGCTGCTGGTTGCATGTGTGCCGCGTGAGTGTGATACAGGCTAATGGTGTCGTCAGTCTTCCTATGCCTCCCGGCCGCTAAGATGATCTGGATAAAAGTGGGTTTGTGAGGATGACACACAACCCCTGTTGGAATTTACTGTGTGTGTTTGTGTGTGCTTGTGCGTGTGTCTGTGTGTGTGTGTGTGTGTGTGCATACCGTGTAGAGACAGTTCCGATTCCCCGCATTCTACAGGTGTTTCACCATTTTGTGCGTCTGACATAGACAAGGCTGTCACAGTTCACAGAGAAGACCTTCACTTTCTGGATATAATATTAATCACAGTTCATAAAGTCTTTAATACATTGAGTTCCTGTTTTTATGGAATAGTATAATACATTGTTATTTTTAGGATAAATAACTATGTAATGTATATATATATATATATATACATATATATATATATATATATATATACATGTATACAGTACATTGTAATATACGTACATATACATGAAATCCATACTGTATATACTCCCTATATACATTTCTCATATCCATGTTGACCTAATGGAGAATATGTTGATTCAGAAAGCATACTGTATTTTACATTGGGTAGAACAGTAGGATTCAGTTAATATTAGAAGTGCAACACATCATAATGAATGACAGGGTTTAAACAGTGACAGTTTAAACCCAATTAACAATGACATGGAAAATGCTGTAGTGTTTCTCTGTGTTCAATTATTTATTTGTTGTCATGACGGGTCATGCGGCAAATTACTTCTTTAAGATGTTAACCACACAACTTAATTTTGCTATACAACTTGTAAAGCATCACAAACAAATATGCATGGCTGTGTACTGAAAGAAAACTGTTGCAAACGCCCACTTCAGCATGCTGTGTCATTAATGCACGTGTAGATTATTCATATCACAACAACAACCAACAGTGAACATGTCAGTTATTAAGGCACACCAATGTAAATGCTTTGCCGTCCACACTGTCCCTGTGCTAATGCTACGCTAACCCAGCTTGCCCCCAGCGCGAGCACATCAAAGGGACTCTGTATTAAACAAGCTCGTTAGGCTGAGTTCACTGCATGCTCATCCTGTTAGCATGGAATACGCCAGTTGCACGTTGTAAATACAGGCCATTAAGATACTTGGAGCTGTCGCAGCAGAGACATACAACATCATCCGGCGTAGAACAGATGAATGTTTATGGCTACAGAGCGGCAGAGATGATTAAGCCCATCCATTGTCTACTAGACATATCATTGTATTGAGCTTTGAGTTGGTCCCATCGCCAAGGCACACCCAAAATAAATGCGATGGGATAATGAGAACGTAAATTATGCAAATGGGATCGTCTGTGACATGTTGAAGAATTCCTTTCTGGTCATGTCTGTGTGAAACTTAATAGAATGTTTTTCACACAATTGTTATCAATTAACAGCATAATCCATCTGTTATATTTTCACCTCAGTCCAACTTCTTGGCATTCTAGCGGAGAAAAATGGGTCTGACAATCAATCAGTTGGTGATCCCTTGCCTTATGCATCAGAGGTACATTGGGTTTGTTTCTGTTCAATGTTGTTGTAAATGACAGGGTAAAAAAAACAGCGCAGATGTGTTATTTCTGTATCTGAAATGATATTGGATACCATAATGACTGAATCACTTTACAGAGCACACGCATGCTTCCTGTCTGTCTGGGCTATCCATCAAAGGTCATGTCAGTGCTGTTTACAATCACAGCTGAAACATAACATTACATGAACTCGTGGATGCCAAGAAATCCTGAAAACAACTTGATTGAAAGGAGCAAAAGCATTAATGTTTTTTTTGCCAAAAGAATGTGCTGGTCACAAAATTTGAAGGATTAACACACACTAGGATTAACACACTAGTAAATTGAAAAGTGAGACAAGATAAAATATACCCTCAACAGGACGGTATACGCCAACGTAGGATAGAAAAATCATCAACATTAAAACATCCATTTGAAACTGCTGACCAAACTATCAACCTCATATTTGCCTCAGTCAATAAGACAACAGTGATTAATAACAGGTGGTTCAACAGTGATTAATAACAGGTGGTTCAACAGTGATTCAAGAGAAGTGTTTCATGAGTGAAGTAAACTCAATTGGTGTGTATTATGTACAACTAATGTGGTTCAACTTGTAATTCAGCGATACAAATTCAAGTGTTTCATGTCTTCTCTGATTAAATCCTTCTAAACTAAGAATTTGTTACACATTCAAGTAATGTTTTTTGATAAACATGACAAAAAAGACAAACAAATAAGAATAAAACATGCAATGCTTTTTGCAAGAGCAATGAAACAGAATGCTTGTGTGAAACTAAACATGACATCTTATATGTCTTTAGTAGCAGCACTGCAGACGATAATAACCGGAATAAACGAGTCCCAGTATTTGTGAAAATAATGACTTGCAGGAATAAACTAGTCCCAGTATTTGTGACAATAATGACTTGCAGGAATAAACGAGTCCCTGTATTTGTGACGATAACGACTTCCAGAATAAACAAGCCCTAGTATTTGTGAAGATAATGACTTACAGGAATATACCAGTCCCAGTATTTGCGACCATAACGACTTACAGGAATAAACAAGTACCAGTATTTGCGACCATAACGATTTACAGGAATTAACAAGCCCCAGTATATGTGACGATAACGACTTACAGGAATAAATGACGATGGTGGCTTTTGCGTCACTAATCTTTCATTCTCCGGCTGGTTCCTCCCAGACTATAATTGTCAGCACACACCTATGAAAACCTCTGGTATTTTTGCAGGCCGTTTATTTTCAAAGCAGTGGCCTGTGTGGGAACAGAGGTTCCATTCAGACCTGGAGCGAGTCGGTAATGGTGGCGGAGGCCACATACCCGGGTAGCTGGGATCGACCTGCACCTGCTTTTTAAACACTTTAACAGGCAATTATCCTGCCAACTCAGATCCAATAAGGCAAGCAGGCAAGCGCACAACATGAATGTCTCAAGGTGGGCTGACTAGGGGGACTGGTTGCGGATGGGGGTGCGTGTAATGTCGGTGGCTTGGGGTAGTTGGCGTGTCTACGTCTGTGGGTGGATGGCTGGAGCGATGGGGGACGGGAGACGCGTGCGGTTCCAATTTCTGGCCACCTTTTGCCAGGGAGAGCCCCCCGTTATTTCGGACTCAAAATGAGACATAACTAAATAAGTGCTTTCTAATAAAGTTGGAACCTTTGTGGAATATACTGTCTACGGTTTTAGAGTTTCCAGATTATTGAGAACCAATGACCTCAGGCATTCAGATTTTTTTTTTGATTTTCTACAATAGCTTTTATATTAAACACACTCGGATTTTAGAAGGGTTAGTTTTTTGTGACAAAGTTCACTAGTCACTGACAGCATTGACAACAGATATTAACAACAGACTTATTCTTGGGTTTATAATTTATTTTATTTTACTTGTTTATGCATTTAATTTAGTATACAAAAATACAAAATACATATTTATTGGTAGGTTTTCGAAGAAATTCGAATGATTGCTTTAGGCACAAACACCATGAACAGTACAAGATGAGCCAACATTCGACCAATTTAGGAGAGATGTTTTCACAGGACAGTTAAACTGACAGATTCACAAATTACTTCGAATCTAATGTATTGATTAATGTATTAACTGTTCCGTAGCGACACATTTTCATGAATTTCTTTCTCAGTGACTGGGCCAAATCAAATTAGGAATGCATTTATTCAACCCTAATATTGCTCAGTTTTTATAACTTATTAGTGTCAGGTATGGATTACATTTACTGATAATACCAACACAGACAATGTCACTACTGAGTTCCAAGTGTGCAGTGATGCGACAATATCCAAAGCAATTAAAATATGCAAAGATACTGTAACAGGGAAACCAAGCATAGATAGACAAAGGGTCTTAAATATATAAAGAAACCATGAACCAATTCAAATATATTTTGTTTTTCTTATTTAACAATATTGTCTTGAGAGGGCATTTATGGATAATACACTTGAATTCCTGAATACATTTCATACAGCTATGGAATCTTTGTCCTCTTTTTTGTCCGGCATGAGAAAAGACTCAATAAAAACTTCTTATTTTACTTAATGTAAAATAAAAGGCAGCAAATTAAACAAGGCTGACTGCCGAGGACAGAATAGTTGTTAAATCAATTAAGGGTTGAAAGAGGACAGACATCCTTAAAGGAAAGAGAGAGAGAGTGAGAGAGGGAGGAAGATATAAACAGACAGAGAGACAGAGAGGAAGATCTAGACAGAGAGAAAGAGAGAGAGAGATAGAGAAAAGACTGAGACACAGAAAGAAAGAATTTCAGAAAGAAAAACGGAGAGATCGGAACGGGCTACACCGAGGGGGAGGTCGTAGAAGCGAGCGTTCACAGGTTAACATCACTACCGCCGTGAAGAAGGCCCGCGTCGGGCCGGCACTGTGAAGGACGCGTTCAGGCATCGAACATGGCAGAGCTTTGGATTGTGCTGTTACATCGCTCTCCAGCCTCGCTAGTGCTTTCTTTAAAGCCTTTCTCAAAACGGAGCTCGTCACCTTTACCTCAATGCGACCATTCAGTGGTTGTAGTTTTTATACCTAAACCTACCTAACCTAACTAAACGGACCGTCACACAGTGAGAGGATGCTGCACAGGATCAAGTCGCAGGTTTTCAGTGTGGACACGTGACCACGTCACGCGGCCATTTGTGTTAGAACAGTCGATCGTGGGAGTATTCTAAAGTCAACTTGTGATACGTTGTTGCGGAAGGACAAACAGATACAGTATAAAAGAGGGTGAGAGTGTGAGAGAGCATGTTTAAAAAAAAAAAACATAAGTAAAAAATGTATTTATTAATATGGGAAAACGCACATGCAAGTTATCCACCACTTCAAAAGGGATGACTAAATATGTACCAAGAAATCAACAGAGGGGACATCTGGTTCTGGGTTCCCTAAGTACAGTCCATGTTCCGTTGGTACAAACCTCTTCTCTAACCCTCCCAGGGTTATGGAACACCATAACGAGCTGTTAGGTAGGGACTGCAGACATAGATAATCTCCCGCTCCTCCGTCAGAATATACAGTATCATTGCAACAGACACATCGTTTGGTTTACCTCATGCCGCAACAAACAAGAACATTGCATTGATTAGCAGTAGCGTCTGTTCTGTGAGTTAGAGTGATGATCCAGGAATCCCATTCCTAGACGTGGGCAGCAAAGATTAGCGGAACACATGAGTCAGATTGGAAAAGAGGACAGTGAGAGAGCGAGAGAACCGGAGAGAAGGAGAGAGAATGGAAGAGAGATGAGGGACAGTGAGAAGAAGTGAGAGAGAGAGCAAGAGACAGAAGTAGAGAGAGAGAGAGAAACGGAGACGACATATTCATCAGAGACTGGGTAAAGGCATTGGGGATGGTGGCATCACATGTGCCATCCTTCACTCTCGCGGAGGATCAAAAAAAGTTTGTGCCCAAATTAGGCTGGAGTTTGGATGTGGGCAAGAATGTGTTACATCATGACGACAGTGACAGTCTGGTGCGGGTACCCAGTTGGCACACACATACACGCCTTGAGTGTGATTTAGTTGGTGTCTGGCGTCGGCTGCTCCCTCTGATGTTTGTTCCCGTAAACGTGCAGCGCCTCTCCGGCCCGGGACACGGGGCGTGGCGCTGTGATGGCACGCATATCATCAGTCACTCTGGGCTCCCGCTGCCAACTCCGTGCCCAGATGGGTACGGTGCCACCTGGCTCCCTTCCTCCAACGTTCGGACCCACGCCAGCACAGAAATGCGTTTCCTCGTCTGTACCCACGTGTGTGTGTTTGCGTGTGAGTGTGTGTTTTTGTGCGTGTGTGTGAGCGTGTTTATGCCCGCCTGCGTGACTGCTTTTTGTACCCGCTCTGCTTTTCCCATCGCCAAACTCGCTGGGCGCTACGTCGCAATTGAGCTGCCTCCTTTTGGGTGCCTTTCAACCCTCGCCAACCCAGCAGGGCAAGGCTTCAGAGGATTCTGGGATGGAGAAAGGTCAGTCGACACCCCTAATTTGTTTATGGCTCCATTTTATTTATTTCAGAGGAGAAATGCATGGCTCGCATGCGGTTGGTCTTTGGCCATCTTTCATGTTCACCCCAGTTGACATTATCTTTCATGTTCACTCCAGTTGACATGATCTTTCATGTTCACCCCAGTTGACATGATCTTTCATGTTCACCCCAGTTGACATGATCGTTTATGTTCAACCCAGTTGACATGATCGTTCATGTTCACCCCAGTTGACATGATCTTTCATGTTCACCCCAGTTGACATGATCTTTCATGTTCACCCCAAGTGACATGATCTTTCATGTTCACCCCAGTTGACATGATCTTTCATGTTCACCTCAGTTGACATGATCTTTCATGTTCACCCCAGTTGACATGATCTTTCATGTTCACCCCAGTTGACATGATATTTCATGTTCACCCCAGTTGACATGATATTTCAAGTTCACCCCAGTTGACATGATCTTGTTTAGTTGGGAGATTTCTCTTCACCAACCATACTAGCAGAAAAGACAGAAAGAAAGATATAGAGAAAGAGAGAGAAAAAGAAGCAGAGATAGAAAGAGAAAGAGACAGTGAGAAAGAGAGAAAGCAACCGAGAGAACAGATTTAGAAATCTGTTAGAAAAAAATCTTTAATAATGACTATGTCTTGAATAAAAGCCTATTTGTATCTATGTTAAAACATTGTACGATCATATTTTGTCCCTTGCACACCATGATAGATAAACACACACGTCAATCAAAATAAAACAAAGACGTCTAACTGCTTTAGTGACAACCCAAAAGCATGTGATTCTAGTTGACAAACTGGAATGTCCTAAGAACTTATTCAAATTATAGTGGGTGGTGTGACATATGACATCATTAATTCAATGTCAATACATGATGCAAACACATTTTCAAAGGAAATAACCAAGGGGTACAATTCTCGGTCTGTGCTCTTCAATATTTACCTCGAGGCTTGGCCACTCTTCTATAAAAATCCTCAGTCTCTTGTGTTAGTTTCCACACTTCAGATGACCTGTGTTTTCTGGTAACCACAACCCCAAGAAAGTCAAAAATAATACGTTTCCAGAGAAAGTCCAGATCACAGGGAATTAAATCAAAGTTATGAATTGGTGGAAAATGTAAAACCGTACAACAATGACCCAACTGATGCCCGAAAGATGGGGCTAAAAAATTACTGCGAGAAAGCATGAACTGCATTTGTTGTATTAAAAGTGAAAACAAATAGTATTTAATAAGGCTGTGAACAATGTTACTGACATACGAGTTCCACATACACAACTCCAAGAAATGCATTCTGGGCAGTATATCCACTGAAAATAATATATATAGATGAATAAATTCTGCTTCTGAAACACAGTGACACCCTCTGTTATCATTCACAAGACGTGAAAGGCCATGCCTAGATTTAACCCACTTTAACCCCGAGATAATAGTTTTAAATGTCTCGCGCCAGTAGGTAAAAGTATCTTCACCCAGCTGGTCCTGGGGTTGAGATAACAAACATAATAACAGGCTGAAGATGTAGCTCAACCCGTCATCCATAATAAATGACATTACAACAAAACTACATGAAATATTGGGAAACACAAGAACAAAGCAAAATGCATGGACTAGGGGTCCCCGGTTCTAAATCAGCCGCACACCATGGAAAACTATTCGATTGTGGTTACTGATCAAAACCTTACGAAAACCTTGACAAAGTACAGGCTGAGTGACCACAGGCTTGCACTGAGATGGGATCTGTACACCAGTGGTTTTCAAACCGTTGTCCGTGTGGGCATCGCATGTAAGCATTTAACGTTTAAGGTTCTGTTAGAATTTTTGCTCTCCGTTCGGATTTAACTCCATTTGGGGAAGTCAGAGTTATGTCAAGAGGCATACGGTTGTTAGCAAGCTAACATTATTAGAACTAGCCAGCTGTTCTAATAATGTTACTTCAGCAACTTCTGTAAACATTACGCTTTTTTTGCTGTTATCTAAATAAACTCCTGGGAGTGAGTTCACTGAAATGCTCTTTTAAAATGGAATATTACAGCCCTGGATGTTTAAACACCACAATTGGCTTTGCTGTGTGTTAGGTTTAATGGTTTGTTTCAATATTCAGGAGGTTCACTTCGTTCTAATGATAATTGCATTAATAACAATCATTTTAAAACAAGAACATCAATACTAACAATACATTAACATACGTTTTTACACAAACCCACGCGTCAGACTGTAGGTGGGTGAACAGTGTTTAGCTGGTCATGAAGGGTCCTTGACAACTGTTGCTGGCAGTTGTCCGATACAAGGATGGGTGGTAGCGCTGCTTCTGTGATATACATCCTTTATTTTTGGCTTCAGACCTACAGTATACATACCGGTTTTTCAAGATATTGTTATTTCATTATCCATGATACCTATTAATTAGTGTTTTTTATTTTACAATTAACGTTCAGGTGATTACCTACTAACATTCTAATTCCTTTTCACAGCAGATGTTCTGTTGTAACATTGTGCTCTACTAAGCTAATATCTCTCAAAATGTTGTGCCAATAAGGTCAATTAAAAAACTTGAGACAGATAGAGACGTCTAAGTCTAAGATTCGAAAGAATCTAGAAAACTAACCACACCCATTTTTCTGATCTTGTCCACAGACGCTTCGTGATCTGGTCGCGGTCAGATCAGATCTTAAACAATGAGGATCAGGGCGAGAAGCAGGAGAACGTGCGGACAACAGGAGCGCGTGAGGGTGGTGAACGGGCGCCAGGGTGCGATGGCTGCTTCTAGCTGCTGGTCGGATCCTCCGCGTTCGGCTGTGATTGACAGTTTCAAGCTTCGGGGGATTCAGCTACGTCTGGATGGCTGTCTGCCCCAGGTGGGGGTAACTCAATTGCCCTCTAGTGATTTCTCTCATGCCTTAGCGAAGAGTAAAACATTTGAAGCGAGTGCATTTAGACTCCGCTCCGGGGATTTCTTCAACAGTCAATGCACAGTCACGGGTTCCAACAGGCACGCATTTTTAAACTCAATACAGCACACACACACACACATCCTTCCGAAGGCATGAAATGCACTTCCCCGTTGTGTACCAAAATACCAATGACATACAATAAGTAAACAAACCGTAGGTATTTTTTACAGGTTTATTTTCCTTTCGTTTGAATAGCCTCTGTTTTTAGCATGCTTGTTAATCCAACTCTGAAGTTGACTGTTTCTCATCTTCCCGTCTCCCTCTCTGAAAGTCTTTGGCAACTTTGTTCTTCCGGGCTTTGTGGTGGGACACTAATTAGGCATTTCTAAACATGCTAAAACCCCATTTCAATGATGCCATAATTCAATTTCACAAGCAGATTATTTCACAGATAATTTTAAAGCAATCCAGGGAGCCGGTCCCTCCTCCCGATGTCTTCATACATAAGGCCAGAACACCAACGACGACTGGAGGTCGATGCAAACGATGAACCAATTAAGTGATTTAACATGGATGTGCGGGCATCACGCCTAGCTGAACGCGGTCCGCTCTTCTGCACAGACAAGGCTTAATGACGCCCCGGCTTAACAACGCCATGTCAAGACAAGGTGGATCAGGAACCCTTCCCATCCCTGGATCTGGAACCTCTCCTAAATCAGTTACAGATCAGCCGGGCAGTTGGGTTCTGGTCAGTTCAGCTAGGTTGCAGGAATCCTCCTGGTTTTCATTTAGTCCCTCTAGTACGAGCCTTACAAAGAGACTCCAGGTGAGAGAAACTGACTAGCAGGTATAAATAAAGGCCAAAGGTGTTTTGGGCCACCTGGAACAGGGCAGAATAACTCAATGGAACCCCTCATAAGATCTCTGCCATAGTATCTGTTAGCACTATGACTGGTTGCTGAAACGGACATCACTCAGGTGTGATTGATACAACTGACTACAACACGATGACAACTGACTGTTTTCTTCACCATAGCCTGGGAGAGCAGAAAGAATCACAAGACAACTGACTACAACAGTATAACGACTGACTGTTTTTTCCCGATAAAAAAACACAAGCGTATAGAAATCACACCCTATTGATAAAAGAAATAATCTGCATGCATTTTACACGATGCACTTGGTAATGTGTTGACTGTATATAAAAGATATCGAATGGGGTTTGACTGATGCTATTGTCATCGTTTCTCTAATGTATGGCACTTTTCATTCCTGTAATGGGCCGAGATCTCATTCAGATGCTTTTACTACTAAATGGAGGAGTGTCATTATTATCTAAGGGTTCATGAGAGCCACTTGGGACGAGTTAGGATACGCTGGCTTGGTTTAAAAGCCGCTTTCCCTAGTAAAAGAGGCTTCCATAGACAGGCGAAAGAATCCCTCTGGACCAAGATCACTTGCAGGATATTGATGTTTGGAGCATAATCTCCTTATCTGTGAGAGAAGTGACACTGGGATATCCTAGAACTGCTCGTACCGGTTCTGGATGCTAACTACGGTGCATGACTACACCAACATGACAGCATGTTAAAAACCTTCCCCTAAACCCCGTTTGTGGAGGTATTTGCATTATAAGGAAGGAAACTCTATGTTCATCCTCCTATTAGTATTGCACGTTGGGAAGTCTAACTCTTATGCGACTGATGCGTGATTCAATTGTTATTTACTCGTGATGCCTTTATTAATGTATGAGATTAGCAAAGGGATCACCTGTCCTGGTCACAAAACCCTCTGAGGACCAGCTGTGTTTCCACATCGACGGGCTGTACGGGACAGCATCCGTCGTAGGAACTCCAGGAGTATCCAGGTCTCAAGTTGTTCGGTAGTTGACCTAATAAGATGGATGTCGTTACGACTTTGATTACGTTTTGAGGAACAGAAAAACTACGGATCAATGTTCCCTCATTGTTCAAATACTGAGTCACAGGAACTGCCCAAGAGCTGAGCTAGAGAGAGAGAGAGAGAAAACATTCTCAAATAAATTCCCAAGTTGGCCTGTTTTCAGGGCACAAAAAATCCTCTCAAGTGTACCTCAAAGATGGCGTCCTCTTCGGGGTAGCTGGGGACTTAGCAGAGGATGATGAGAGGAAGACACTCCGTCGTGGAGAAATGTAGAGAGATTGCACTTGTTCATTGAAGGGTCCCTTTAGCATCTCCCTTTACCTCTCTTTCTCTCCTAGTTCAACCTGAGCCATTTTGAGAGCTCCGAGGATGGTAGACATCTCCGCTGCATTTTACTCACTCCCTGTGAATCCTCATCTCCCCCTAGTGGCTGATACTGCGATTGCACTGTGAACTGAAGTCATTGGACTCTTCATATAAGTAAAAGAGAGAGGTCTCTTAGTATGATGCAGTATCTGTCTACAGACCACTTAATGTATTTCAAATCGTCCACCAGCCGGAGGATTTGAGTAATTCTCAGGAACAAGCTTCATGTCCGATATATAAGGAACAGTGACACTCCTTGATTCTCCGTAGAAGGCTGGACAGTATTGATTTCGATGATGAAATATTAATTTCAAAGATGCATACACGTAGAGGTCTGTAATTTCTGTGCGTTTTTCTCTACGAATGATCACCGGAACACGTGTGAATAAACACTCACACGCAAGCACACAAACAAGCACTTCAGTCTAAAAAGAAGGTTTGTCCTAAATGCCTGGAAAATATAAAAAGCTAAATATTTTCCTCAGAGCCAAGAGTGTCTAGACCACATCGTTGATGTGATGGCTGTTGTTATTATATAATCAATGGTTCTCCTTCATAAAGCAGAGGGACTAATGACGCAGCGGTACAACTCAGCGAGAATGACTGGGCATTAAGGTGACACAGGCGCGTGAGTTGATTTACTAGAAACACCCCAATGAGCATTGTGGCGCTGAAATGTAACAGTAACCAGGTGGTTTCAAGCGAGAAAAAAGGGTAATGCTAAATTACCAGTTACCAAAATGAAAATGTTCTAATGTGCTAAATGTTCTAATGTGCTAACTGTTCATGGTAAATTACCTTTGAATTCAAAGAGGGAAGTGTAATTGCAATTGACTGAATAGAAGACAGGAGGATGAACGGGGCTGAAGAATGTGTCCGTGGTGAGTAGTAGTTCTAATAGACAGTATAGACAATCAGAACCCTATTCGGTACCAGGAAGACCCCTTTAATGGAGAATTATTTAGTTGAAAGCTCTCCTGATAGGGTAAACCAGAATTACAATAGAGAGTTGGGTCTGAGGAAGCCCACCCATCATCGCCAGCGGCCTGCCAGTCTCAGCTCTGCATCCCACTGCGACTAACAATTAAAGCTAAACAGGGTCCGTTCCGGTTGGCGATCTCTGGATCATAGTCCTGATGTGACTGATTTGGTGTCGGAGGGCCAGTAGAGGCCACTCTTCCCTCCGGTCTAAAGATTGAATTCCAATGACCCAGGGCAGTGGAGGGGACCTTGCCCTGCTTTTTTTAGACGTGATGTTAAACGGATGTCCTGACTCTCTGTGGTCACCCACATTCCCATTGCACTGATCGTAAATCCAGGGGTGTTAACCCCACTGGCATGGCTTCATTTCCAATCTCGTACTATCAAGTCCAGCACATCATCCCCCCGTTTCAAATGGCCTTGTTCCTCCCCCCTCCCTGCTGTTGCAGTAAAAGAGAGTGTCAACTAACCCAGTTACATTTGATATTAAATCAGTTTGTTATTGCAGAAATGTTCCTGAAAAGCGTCTTTCTTACGGAAAAGTCTAAACCCGGACAAATCACATCTCCTGTTGCGGCAGGACTATTTCCCTGTTGCGGCAGGACTATTTCCCTGTTGCGGCAGGACTATTTACCTGTTGCGGCATGACTGTTTCCCTCTTGACACATATTCCTTGTGAATCCACACCGAAGATATTAAAATGAGAATACAAAACCTTGAGAAAAAGGTGTCTATAGCTTAAATGACTGGAGTATCAATTAGGAATCCTAGACCTAATATAGAGGGACATTTTTTGTGGGTGGTTCCTAGGTGGGTGGTTCCTGATTGAATATGATGCTGGACTGTGGAGGAATGAGACCGTGATCAGTTAAACCGCTTAGACCAGATGTTTCGGAGCAGAAACCTGTATAATATTTCTAATCAATTATTGTCAGAATTACAGATCCGTTCGAATATGCCAAATCGGTGCTTTTACGCATTGGGCATATGACAAAAACAGCAGCCCTAAACTTGGAACAAAACCTAATCATACAGATCAGAGTAAAGAAAATATTTATTCCTCTTTTGGAGAAGGACGACAACACCATTGCCCCGATTATTCCAGTGAGAAACATTAAAAAAGAGAAACCTAAAAAAAATCACAAAAGACTGATTGACAAAAGTGCATAATATGTGCAACGTGCGTGTGAGTGTGCGTGAGAGTGCGCGAGCGCATGTCCGTGTGTGTGTGCATGTGTGCACAGCCGACCGTGAAATGCATTGTAGCCCATAAAGTAGTGAGCCCAGCGCAAATGTAGGCGTGTTGTTTAATCAAAGCCGCGATCTGTGATTTGAGATGATCATCTCCCTGGAGGCACCGTCCCTGCAAATCAGAGCTGTTCCAAGTCCGTGTGTTGGATCCATTACCTGTCTTCACCATAGCCTGCTGCAGCCGCTGCAACATTTGGGATGAGTAATATGTTCCTATACATCACCCGGCCTCTACAAACACGGTGTATTCTGTATTTCCTGGCAGTGACACTCCGTTGCCGGTATAATAAACATATTATTCTATCCTGGCGCGGGCATAGACAACTGTGCTATTATTCACAATGTGCTTTTATTTATTCATTTTGACTTCCCTAAAGACCGCTGGTTTTGATTTGTCCGCATATGAAACATGTGTCCGACAGGTTTGTCCGCGCTCTGTATTGGGTGTTAATAAAATCAGCACACTGGTTTAGTGCCTTTGTCATAAAACCGTTACCAAAGACCCATGCAGCCACTGAGGGAGAGAGAGAGAAGGAAGGAAGAGACAGTCCGAGAGGAAAGTAGAAAGAGACTAAGATGGAGATCGAGAGTCAGAGAGAGTCAGAGAGAGTCAAAGAGAGTCAGAGAGAGTCAGAGAGAGTCAAAGAGAGTCAGAGGGAGTCAGCGACTAAATCAAAGACAGTCAGGAGGATTCGGAGAATGACAAAATACACTACAAAATATCTTAGAAATGTCCTTGTTTTCTAAAGAAAAGCATATTTTTTGTCCATTAAAATACCTTCAGATTGACCAGAAATATAGTGTAGGCTTTGGAAATGACTATTGTAGCCGGATATGGCAGATTTTCTATGTAAGATCCACATAGGTGCACAGAAGCCCATTTTTCAGCAACCATCTGTCCTGTGTTCCAATGCCACATTGTGTTTGCTAATCCAAGTTTATAATTTTAAAAGGCTAATTGATCATTACAAAACCCTTTTGCAATTATGTTCGCACAGCTGAAAACTGTTGCGCTGATTAAAGAAGCAGTTTAACTGGCCTTTTTAAGATTATTTGAGTACCTGAAGCAGGAGCAATTGTGGGTAACAGATTAAAAATAGCCTGAAACAAATAGCTTTCTTCTGAAACCCATCAGTCAATGCTTGTTCTGAGAAATTAAGGCTATTCCATACTTGTAATTGCCAAGAATCTTGTGCAACGCTGGGTACTACTCCTATTATAGAACGTCAACTAGTTCTAACCTGAATAGAAAGAGGAGTGGGAGGGCCCGGTGCACAACTGAAGAAGAGGAAAAATACATTTGTGTCAGGTTTAAGAAACAAATGCCTGACCGACCCTCAACTGGCAGCTTCATTAAATAGTACCCGCAAATAGCAAGTCTCTAACGTCAACAGTAAAGAGCAACTCTAGAATTCTGGCCTTCTAGGCACCATATCTCAGGCTGGCCAATAAAAATAAAAGATTAAGTGCAAAAGAACACAGGCACTGGACAGAAGAAGATTGGGAAAAATTTGTTACTGACAGACAAAAGTTGAATGTGTTTGGATTACAAAGGAGAACATTCACGAGATGCAGATCAAATGAAAAGATGCTGGAAGAGTAGTTAAAGCCATTTGTCAAGCAACTATTTTTCAAAGCAACCACTGTTGAAAAGCAAAACAGCGAACAGAATACAAGGAATTCGAGTGCGCTTGGCAAGACTACATAAACCCGGCACGTTGCCTTACTGGAATGGTATAGAGACATTTGTCTCACTTCGAGACAAGCACCCCAACGACACCGCTATGCAAGTTATCCCAATGATCTATACGTCCAATATGCCCATATTGATTAGCACTACAGCCAGGACAATATAAACTTAAAGGAGGGCTATAAAATATACACCGTGCCGCACCACAGTGCCGGTGGTGGGATGGACTGCATCATTTGGGTGCTTTGGGCGATAAATAACCCCTCAGGCTGCTTGAGAGTACCACGTTAGCTTCAGTATTTACAGTTACGGAGGGGGTCGGTGAAACGAACCCCCCAGTTAACCTGCACACTTCATTATAAACTTTATTGGTCCTGTCTCTGGTCACGGAAATTGCAAATCTATATACTTCATCACGTCCAGAAATGAAAGACCCGGTCGAAAAAGCCGTCACGCTGTTTACTTTAGTCAAGGTGTGATTTTACAGGGTTAACTATGTGTTGTTCTATGTGAACTCTTGTTCACAGTCTGTTTTTATAAAGCAGCCAATCCCATCCCAAAAGCCTTGTTTTGAATTGTACTCTTTGTTCATGGGCCAGGTATTGTACCTTTAAATCCTGGAGAAATGATAAATACATTTCAGAGCCGATTTGACGGTGGTTTGGATTGCTTTTTCAGGATCTGCATTGGATTCATGAAACATCTGGTTTTAAATGTTCCTCACTGGACCAGCACTGAGGGAGAGGCCTGAATAGAAAGAGCCACAGCCCAGGGTGAGGGATTCATTTCCAGGTGAATGAGGTCCATTTATTCCCTGGGCAAAGTAGTCAGCCGTCAGTACCTCACTAATACCCTGTACACATTGCAAGTGTTAATTCTATTGAACAGGTGGTAGGTTTTCAACTGACTTTGAATACTGTAACACATCTGAGTGGATTCCAAATGTCTGACTGAGTGTAATGTAGCCTCAAATAATTCATGGCACCAGAGAGATCATCAGCCATCCGAAACCAGGAGCTGTTGATGCTGCTATTATATCGCAGTCAGAGTGGGTTTTACCCCCAGGCCATCAGGCTGTTAAACTAATTGCCTGTGTGCCCTACACTCTGAACTGTATCTAGAAGACGTTTTGGTTTTACACTCACACAAAACCAACTGCGCTTCGTCTATGGACACAATCACACCTTTTCCTTCTATCGCCAACAAAGTACGTACAGAAATATACAATATGGATGCAGACTGGTTCTGAACACTGGTCCATTCTAATGTGTTTCCTGTTACTTGATTATTGCATGTTGCACAGCGTTAATTGGGTTATATTGGGAGGTTGACCTATAGTTAGTGTTTGAATGTCATTGGTACATTTGCATAACTGTGGATCTATCCTTGATGAGGTTACAGTCACTTTCATTGTTCAATTATTTTACAAAACCAGGATCGTTTAGAAACCAAAATACAAGCATTCCTAAACATCCGCAATAACACCCATATACCGGCCTTGTAAATGTCTTAATACAACTGTAAATGTATGTCATATTTCTAGCTCACTTCCACATTATCTTATATTCTCACAAACCATGTTTTGCCAAGTTTAAAATATATTTCTATTTGTACATAATTACAATATAAAGTATGTTTTTTTTTTTTTTTACAAAAATAAATTTCAAAATGTTTATATACTTATCTCACGAGTGTTGCAAGGAGAGCAATTTCACTATAATTAAATAAATCAGTTTTTTCAATTCCAGTATCAGTTGCTAACGTGTTTCCTGTGCACTTTCTGCAAATTATAGATTTGCATTACTGTAACGACCATATTTCATTCTCAAGTGTACTTCTCTAGATATTTAGCACATGCTCTTATGTATAGTGGTGAGTCTATAATGTCTGTATTTTCTCTCTTATCGAGAGATGTACCGTGGTGAGTCTATAATGTCTGTATTTTCTCTCTTAATCGAGAGATGTACAGTGGTGAGTCTATATATATCATATATATATATATATACTATATCAGTTTATATTTCACACAGTCTCACCCACAGCTATTTTAAAAGGAAATAAAGTGCACTTGTTTTGACACACGGGTTTCTTTTCTTTGTTTTTATTGATAACGAGAGACATGTTTTCTGAAGGAGCAAGACGATCGAAGAGGAGGGGAAAAAAGAAGATAACGTAAAGGAAAAAAACTAAATGGAAAAGAAAAGAGGTATGGTAGAGGAGAGAAAAGAAGACTAAACAGGCATACCAAGTAACGATACAGTGGGTAGGGCTTGTTAATTATCCTGAGACAAAACCAGAGGAAACAACTAGAGGCGATGATTTCCCACTATCCTCCAGTAAACCCGGGAGCTACGGCTTCCATTTCCAGTTTCTGTTCTAAACTGCCATTTATTGTAAAGAAATTCCAAAAAGGACAACCAATGAACCCCGGGTAAACACTTCATGAGGTAAACGCATAACGCAGTGAGCGACCACACAGGGAAGGTGCTTCACAGGCCTCCTAACAGCCCCATCGCCGGCACACAGAGTGAACAGCCGCTTCTGCCTGAGTCTCTCTCAAGATGCTCGCCTCCTCGCCAGGTGTGCTTGTGAAGCGCGGCTGTCGACGGACAACGGCCTCGCATGAGCAGTGAGCCGCTGTGGCTGGTACATTTTTGGCAGGATCCATATTTTCCAGCCGGTGTTGCACAGCCTCTCTTCCTTTTTTCAGCCGAGTTGGAACAATAGCCTGAGGGATTATGGGAAGCGTGACCCAACATGACCCAGTCTTGTAACATCTGACCGGGCCCTCCAGCGGGAGCCTGGTGCTACAAGCTCGGGTCAGGGGCAGTCGGCCTTCAGCACGGCGACAGCTCGTAAAAGAAAGACAGAAAGGAATTGAGGAGGGTTGAGGAGCGCCAGAGCGAGAGGGAAGGAGAGAGCGAGATCACGAAAAAACAGGAGAGCAGAGATGGAGCGAGGTGGAGCGAGGTGGAGCGAGGTGGAGGAGAAAATAGTGAGGGAGAGATGGGAGTAACGTTCGGAGGTAATGTTTATTATGAAACATGCCTTTCTCATGTGTATCTAACATTATTTCAATCCTTCAGTTCCCTACAAACGGTTACACTGGGCACGGATAAACTGTGAAAATGTAATTGCGCCAACGATGCAACACACCAGCCCTGCCTCTATGGTGTTTCTCTTCGCGGCAATTACTCGGCGAACGCCGTCCCCAACATAGCGGATGGGGATTTCCCATTCTCCGCCAGTGGCCAAATGGCCCGGCTAAAGCAATGTCTCTCAAGCCTGTCCTGAGTTCTTTAGGCCTCCCCTGTCCACTAAATAGCAGATAAATCATCCCAGGCGACGCATGGCTGGAGGGACCGAGAAAGGGCACGCAATCACCCAGGATAAAAGATCCGGGAGCCAGGAGAGCTGACATCAGCAGCGGGGGCCCTTGGCCAGCCCGACCCCTGACAACAGTGTCCACGTGGCCATGGTGGAGGCCAGAGAGACAAACTCTGTCCCCTCTTTCCTCTCCACCTCTCTCTCTCTCTCTCACTCCCCCCCCTCTCTCTCTCTCTCGCTGCTCTCCAGTGTGTTGTGCCCATAAACTGCTTTCTACTAAATTATATAATTATATTTATAATGTACTCACAGGATCCTCCACACGCTCAGCTCATCGGGTTATGAGGCTTCTAGGCTCCACGCTTGGCCCACTGCGGAGCTGGAGGCAAATATAACGGCCCATCAGCTCCGTTCTGGCTCAACCATCAAACTTTGCGGGCGGGAAAATACACAGCGGAAGACGTGTCAGGAACGGGATGACGGTGTGTTTCGACCAACAAGGGCACGTTTGGCAGGTAAAGTGTACCTCATGTTCTCTCTCACAATCCATACATGGTGCACTTGTCCAGGGCGAAGTAGCGAATAGTTTTTGAACGCAGCAAACGGGCCGAGTTGATCTGTTTCGCAACTCTGGTGGTCGACTGCGGACACGGTGCGTTATGACCGAAAGAAAGTTCACTGACGGGTCTCTGGGTGTGACGTTTCTCCTTCATGATCAGTTTATTTATAGTACACCAGCGACCACCTCCATTAAATCCATCTCTGATGCCAACAAACAAGGCACTCAGGATATCTCCACTGTAGAAGCACCGGTCGGGTCTGTTTTTAGACAGCGGAATGGACCGGAAATCAGTCCAACGAACCCATCTCGTTTTGGAGCTGTGCAGTGGCCTTTCTCTGTGTTTACACTCACCCACATGCAAATGTGCGCACACACACTCACACACACTTACATAGTGTACACACACAACTCGTTGCCTGGACACAATATGAACAAGCACAAACAGGCAGATACAGATTATTGTGAACAATGTCAATATGAGCTTTCACACACAAATGTTTGGCCCTTCAAAATACACACACACACACACAAACACACACAATATGAGCCTTTCTACACAAACACACACAATATGAGCCTTTCTACACAAACACCCACAATATGAGCCTTTCTACAAAAACACACACAAACGCACACAATAACAGCCTTTCTACGGAAACACACACACAAACACACATAATACGAGCCTTTCGACACAAACACACACACACACAATTACAAGCCTTTCAACAGAAACACACACACACAAACACACAGAATATGAGCCTTTCGACACAAACACACACAAACACACACAATTTGTGCCATTTGACACAAACACACGGCAAAGTGACCACATAAGGGAGGGGGTCCAGAAGTTGCCATGTGCCATCAAAATGCTAAATCATTTTCCCTCCCCGGTGATGTGCTGTGGTGGAGGTGGCTAATTATCGCATCATAACTAAAACAAGAATAGCTAAGGTCTTTCCTGGCAACCCACCAATAACATGGCAGAGATTTCTCCACTGTCTCGCTCCCTCTCTTTCCGAGTGTTTCTAATATAAGCCTGGGAAACCACAAGCTGGACTGGATGTTCAGAGTTTGTTCTGAGTTTAACGTCACCAAAGTGTTAGGTTATGGAAGTAAAAATCAAAAAAGGTTTTAATTGTTGTCGTGTGATTTGAAAAATTGAGTAGCCATTATTAATGAACGTGGTTAGGATTTCGAACAAGAGTTAAAACCTGCAATTTGTTTCCGAAACTCTGGTGTCCCACGACACTTGGTTTTTAACACTTCTGCAGAGCCAGTTTTTCACAGGGTCACCCAACCAATGATCCCTCTTGATTTCTCATATCAATATAAAGATATTTCAATGTTTAAAATCCTAGATATGTTTGCCCTGAGAGGTTGAAACATAGCTAGCCATGGGACCACTTAGGCTTTTGACAGAGACAGCATGAAGTCACTAGACCTGTTAGTCCGCAAGGAGGTCAAGGTCTCATGTCCTCTGTGAGAGTAACTGACAAAAAATAGCGACAGAGAGAAAGAGAGAAAGAAAGTAGGAAAGAATTACAGAGAACCAACCTAAGATCCAACAGAGCAAAGCTTTTGCTTCAGAGGAACCTACTAGTTTACTCAGAAAGTTAGATATAAATGTGAATTCATTGTATGAGCGTTATGGTAATGCAAACAATTATCTTTACCATTGAGGAAAGCAGTTTCACAAATGAATGAATGAATGAAATTGAATACATCGAAAGATTTGTTTCCAATTAACATTTCTCAATGTTTCACTAATCAGCACCTGCCCCCCCCCCCCCTCGTATTTTCTATACAGTAGAGATGAATTTCTTTTCAGTA